>PVJD01002926.1:0-59102 GCA_004026545.1 Mormoops blainvillei
CGCTCCCTGCTCCCTCTAGAGCCCCAGATTTTGGTAACCTGGGTGGTGAGCTGAGTCACACAGCCCATCACAGGTAAGACATGCTCCCTGACCTGGGGTCATCCAATACCCACCCTAAGAGGTGTGCAAAGAAAGGCCAAGCCTCTAGGACAAGTGGGACAGAAGGCACTTCAGACACAAAGTCACAGTGACAGCAGCAGAGAGGGACCAGAACCCACCTCTCCTGGACTTCTCAGTCTCCCTTCCCTTTCCTCTCACCGCCCCCTCCCTTTCTTCCCCTGCCTCCTCTTCCATGCCCCTCGTCCCTCTTCACTGCCCCAGGCCTCTGTGCTTAGCCCCAGTGCCCACACCCTACCCCACAGCCCCACTCCCACCAGCTCCCAGATCAGAGGCACCCTGATCCGGGCCAGGGAGCCAGAGGCCTCCATGGCTCAACTGGGTCAACTTGCCCCGTGACTCCAGGCAGGTCCCTTCTCTCTGAGCCTCGGTTTTTCCCCTGTAAAAGAGCAAGGCTGGACAACATGACTTCAGGTCCTCTCCACCCCTGAGACACTGGTGCAGCTGGTGTCCTCGGGCCCGCTTCCATGCCACACACACCTTGGTGACCTTTGGAGGGGCCACTCAGGCCACACCCTGGGGAGGGGGTCCAGCGGGGCCTCCCCAGAGCCCCTCTGTCTCTCAGTGAAAAACAATGAATTTCATTCCAAATAAGGGAACTTACAGCACAGTCCCTGCCAGGACCGAGTTCCGGCTGGTTTATGTTAGCTGGACAAGACTAAACAGACCTTCACATTCTCGGTATTGAGCACTAAAAGTGAAGAAAGGACTGTCTCTGGGGCCTGGAACACGGGAGAGGTCAGTGCGCTCCTGAGGCCCCCCAAGAGCTCGGCACACCTGGGGGGGGCGCCAAACTCCAGAAGACAGGGGTGTTTGAGAAGAGCCACTGGAGAGGGAGAAGGGCTTCAACAGGCAGCAATGTGGGGTAGCCCTGGGGTAACTGCACCAACGGACACTGCCTGGCGGGGGGCGGGGGTGGGAGGCGGTGCGAGGGGCAGGGCAAGCGGTCCCTTGAGTGTGCAGAGGTGAGAACGTGAAGAGTGAAATGCAGGGAAGTAATGAGGCAACCAGCGACAAGTAGACCCTAGAAGATTCCTTCTTACCACCCCACCGGTCATGACCTGGAGGCCAGGAGGGAGGGAAAAGGGGAGGGAAGGAACTCCTGGACAATACAGCTCCTGTCCCCCCTCCCCCACCACTGCCACACCTGCCTCCTGCAGTATGAACACCAACCACCTGAGATAAGAATTTAATTATTTACAAAACAGAGAAGTGAAGCAGGACTGCCTTCCTGTTTTCCCACAGAGGCCCCCTCCAGACATGCCTGCCTTCTAGCCTAACCCTGCAGGCCCTGTCCCTCCATCCCTCCCTTACCTGGCCCGTGTCCCCTCATAAAATTCTTTGCCGCTGTGGTCTGACAACCCTGAGTGGCAGGTATCACAGCTCCCACCTTAGAGGAGTGCCATGACCTACCCAAGGTCACTTGTGTGTGGACGGCAGAGCTAGGATCAGTGGCACCCACAGCTTCTGAATCTGTGCCGGGCCTGACAGTCAAGGCCCTCGCACCCACAAGCCGCACCGTCATCAGCCAGCCCGCCCGCCCGCCCGGGGCCTTAGTACGAGCACCACCTCCTCCATCCGTGCCTGCATACCCCCAAGAGGAAGCCTGGCCATCTCTCTCCAAACTTCCCCACCACTCTGCTAAACCAATCCCTCCTCCTGGGAGCCCACCCTGACTCCACTCAGCCTAAGGACCACCCTCCTCCCCTCCGACCTCGACCTCGCTCAGCCCCAGCTATCGGCACCACAAACGCTATGAGGACAGGGGCATGTCTGTTCCCAGAGGCCAACACGGGCCTGGCACCTGGAAGGCACCCGAGGAACATCTGTGCCACCAGGGAATGAATGCGTGAACCAGCGGCTCCCTCCTGCTCTCACCTTCTTTTGTCTTGGCTCCAGAGCCTGGTATTCAGGAAATGCCATTTCAACAAAGAACAGAACACGGTTGTTGCAGCCCTGAGGGCCTGTGGGGGAAAAATTCGCCTTCCCAGAATCAGCCTATTTTTGCATTCATTTCAAAATATTTGTCAAGTGACTACTCTGTGCCGAGCACTGATGGGAGTGATACAACAATGAGCCAGCCAGGTAGTCAAAGGTACTGACAGACACAGACCCTGACAACCACTAGGATCTGAGCTACGTGGAGAGCACAGGGTGGCAGTGGGAGAGGACAGAGGCCGTCTAACCTAGCCGGGGTGGCCCAGGAAGGCTTCCTGGTAGAAGTGATGTCTGAGCCGAGACTTGAAGGTTGAACTTAATGATGACAATGATAACTAGGATTTATTACTAGTCAAGCATTCTCTCCAAGAAGGAATTGGGGTATGGAGGAGGTAAGCCTCTGGTTCCAGGTGGCACAGGTAAGCAAAGACAAAGCCTGACTCTAGAGCTCATGCCTCAACCCCAGTGCCTTCCACCCTGCCTGTCTTTCCTCCTCCCTCCTCACACCCGAGGCACAACTGACCGGCCAGGTCCCCCAGGTGCCCTTTGGGAACTCCAGAGGCTTGTCGGGCAACACCAGAGTTCAACACCTGGGTTGGGTCTCCGTAGCCCAATAGGACCCCCGGGTCTCTCAGGCTCCCATGTACCTCGGCCCGACCCAGAAAGTGGGGCGTGGGGGTCCCTGGAGACCCAGACAGAGCCACCCTACATCCCTGGGACAGAAAACTCCCCCATCTCCTCAGGTGCTGAGTGTCCTGAGTCACAGGGAAGGGGTTCCATCCCAAAGGAGAACTTCTTCTGGAACATTAGGAAATTGCCCCTGAGCCGGAAACCCCTGCACAGCCCCACTCTGACAGCTCTGCCTCATTCACTGCTGTCCGCTATGTGGGTAGAGACGAGGAATGTCCACCTGCAGTAGGGGTGGGTAGGGAGTAGGAGGCCACAAGGCAGGAGCTCCGCCCATTCAAGGCCCAGCAGCCAGCCGTGTGACCCTAGGCAAGTGGGTACAGGCAACACTGAGGGTGCCCTGGAACTGTCCACCCAACTGTACCTCAGCTTGCTCCTCCAGGAAACAGGACCAGCACCGCCTGTCTCAGCAACCTCTAGGAGATCTGGGGCAAAATCCAGGGAGAAGGGAGGCGGGTGCCTCACGAAGTGAAAAGCCCGGAACAAATGTAATGGAATTTCTCCCAGCAAGTTTGGCTCTCTGAGAGGGGGCTGCACACTGAGGTAATGGAAGAAAGAAACAGGAGAGGGCAGTAGGGTGGTGGCCCTCTGCAGAGGCAGGTGTTTCTCAGCCGGGTACCAACCAGGCTGGGGGCCAGAGGCTGCAGTAAGTCCTCTGCATCCCAGCCACTGTGCAGAGCACAGAGCGCCAGGGCCCTTCGGATCATGGTTACAGTACGTCCGCACCCACCACCTGGGCCGTGTGAGAGCTGGCCCACCAGGGGAGGAGGCTGTTGGCCTGGCAGTGCCCAGCTCCCGCCTGCCGGAGCCACATGCCAAGCTCCAGGGACCCAGATTGAACATGTCCCGCTTGGTGTGTGCCCCCTCCCCTCGGGGGCCCCTCAGCACAAGTTAAGATCCAACCGGCACTAATTGGACCAAGCTGGCAGTGCCCAGGGCAACGTGAGCACTGTCATCGTGGATTTGACTCACGGAGCAATGGTTGTCGCTGCCTATGGAGCCCATCATTAGTGTCATTTTGGGAGGATCAAGCAAGCTTGGTTGGTGCTTTGAGAGTCCATACCACTACCTGGCCAAGCTTTCTGCCGGAGACCTAGAACTTACAAGTGATTCATTTTCAGGCTAACATCCTGGCAGGGCTGAAACCTGGGCCTCCAATCATCACATGAGCCCATGGGCCCAGCCGTCTGCTGCCGGTCCCAGAAAGTCTTCTCCGGAAGCAAAGAGGGGTCCAGTTGCATGGACATTCCCGGGCACCCTCACCTGGAACTCTGCCAGGCTTAAGATAACATCCTGACCTATGTTTCAGCTCCTGGGCCCTAAGGTAGAAATACTCCCTGGCTATTTTTCCACAAACCAGACAGAGGAACACTGTGAAAGATCTCAAGACCTGAAGAAATAACTAACCCTTACCTCACCTCTGACCAACCAGCTCCCAGAACGACCTCAAATCCCTAACCCATGACATCTTGTGCTTTTACCCTATATCATCTCTAACCTACACCTATATAATTTGTCATCTACACACCATCAAGGAGTTAGGGCTTTAGAGCAGTAGCTTCCCATTCTCCTAGATGGCACCATTCATAAATAAAATAGCCAATATTTCTCCACTGCAATTCTCGGTATTCAGTGTCTAGCTCTGCTGCTGCCAGGTGGACGGACCTTTTCTGGTCTATCACAGAACCAGGGGAATGTCATGCAACCAGGGCTCCTGTTTCTACGAGGGCTCCGCTTTGATGCAGAAACGTCCATGTGAGTGGTCGCCTAGTCACTCACAGCCTCATCCCACTACTTCCTTCATCCCCTTGACTCCACACCAGGGTATCTGGCTGGTCTTCTCTGCCCCAGAGGGTCTGCCAGCCCTAGCCCAGGAGAGGATGACCATTCTTGCCACATCTCTTTGACATAATACTGGAAGTCCTAAAACTCAGGCAAGAAAAATAAATAAAAGGCATTCAAATCAGAAAGGAAGTAGTAAAATTGTCTCTGTTTGCAGATGGCAGGATCTTTTACATAGAAAACTCTAAAGACTCCACCAAAAAACAAAAAAATCAATGGAATTTATAAACAAATTCTGTAAAGTCACAAGATTCAAAATCAACATACTAACAACAAACAATCCAAAAAATTTTAAGAATATAAACCCATTTACAATAGAATAAAAAAAATACTTACGGATAAATTTAACCAAGGAGGTAAAAAAGCTATACACTGAAAACTAGAAAACACTAATGAAAGATTTTGAAGAAGACACAAATACATGGAGAGATATTGTGTTTGTGGATTAAAAGAATCGATATTGTTAAAAATGTCTATACTACCCAAAGCAATCTATAGATTCAATGCAATCCCTATTGAAATTACAATGGCATTTTTCACGAAAATGGAAAAAATCTATCTCAAAATTTGTATGGAACCACAAATGACCCTGAATAGCTAAAGCCATCTTGAGAAAGGAGAACAAAGCTGGAGGTATCACACTTCCTGATTTCAAACTATATTTCAAAGTTATAGTAATCAAGACAGTATGATACTGTTATAAAGACAGAAATACAGGTCAGTGGAATAGGCTAGACAGTGCAAATACAGAACACATAGATGGTCAACTAATTTTCAACAAAGGTGCCAAGAATACACAATGGGAAAAGAATAGTTTCTTAAATAAATGGTGTTGGGAAAACTGCATATCCACATGCAAAGGGATTAAACTGGACCCTTATCTCATACCATATACAATAATCAACTCAAAATAAATTAAAGATCTGAACATAAGACCTGAAACCACAAAACTACTAAAAGAAAAGAGGGGCAAGCTCCCTGACATTGATTTTGGCAATGATTTGTTGGATGTGACACCCAAAGGACAGGCAACAAAAGAAAAAATAAACAAGTGAGACTACATCAAACTAAAAAGTTTCTGCACACCAAAAGAAACGATCAACAAAATTAAAGACAATCTATGGAATGGGAGAAAATATTTGCAAACCATACATCTGATAAGCGAGGAGTTAATATCCAAAATACATAAGAGGCTCTCACTACTTAATAGCAAAAAAATAATAACAATTAAAAAATGGGCAAAGGACCTGAACAGTCATTTTCCCAAATGAGAGGTACAAATGGCCAACAGGTACATGAAAAGGTGCTTAATGTCACTCATCATCAGGGAAATGCAAATCAAAACCATAATGAGAAATCATCTCACACTTGTTAGGATCTCTATTATCAAAAAGAAAAGAGATAAATATTGATGAGGATGGGGAAAAAAGGAAACCCTCATACACTGTTGGTAGGAATGTAAATTGGTACAACCATTTGGGAAAACAGTATGGAGGTTCCTCAAAACATTAAAACTAGAACTACCACTTTATCTAGCAATCTCACTTCTGGGTATATATCTGAAGGAAATGAAATCACTGTCTTGAAGAGATATCTGTACACCCATGTTCACTGCAGCATTATTCACAAGAACCAAGATATTGAAACAACCTATGTGTCTGTTGACAGATGAATAAAAAAATGTGGTTATATATACAATAGAATATTACTTGGCCATAAAAAGAAGGAAATCTTGCCATTTGCCAACAACATGGATAAACCTGAAGGGTATTAAACTAATTGAAGTGAAACAGAGAAAAGATAAAGACAAACGCCGTATAGTATCACTTATATGTGAAATCCAAAAAAAAAAAGGTAGAACTCAGAAACAGAGTAGAATCGTGGTGCCAAGGACTGGGAGGTAAGGAAAATGGGCAGAAGTTGATCAAAGTGTACAAACTTTCCATTAAGCTCTGAAGACCTCACATACAACATGGTGATTACGGTTAACGATACTGTACTGTATACTCGAAATCTGCTAAAAGAGTAGATCTTAAGCATTTTCACCAAAAAAAAAAAAAAAAGTATGTGAGGTGATAAATGTGTTAATTAATTTTATTGTGGGGATCATTTCACAATGTATTGAATAGAAGTATATCAAATCATTACGTGGTACACTTTAAATATATCACGATTTTGTCAAAATCCAGGGAACAAACAGCTTCTTTTCTCTCCTCTCTTCCCCTTCCCCACCTGTTACCTTATTTCTCAGCCCACTTTTCAACATCCTGTTTTACCAGATGGCCATCCATCCAGTTCCTCCAGCTTTCTTCTCCCTCGACAGTTTAATAATTTAACAAGCGCTGAGCCCCAGGGTGAGGGTCTGGGCTTTGATCTCGACTCTGGGAAAACCAGGGCAGCCTTGGCCTGTCCCGTCTGATTTACAGCCGTCCTTTATGGTTTGTGTGTGTGTGTGGGGGGGGGGGGGATGTGGTCCCACAGGGAGCGGGGAGCCACCTGAGAAAGCCTGGCTAGGGCGGGGCAGAAGGCCCCTGGCTCCGGGAACAGCGGATGTCAGGTGCACATCACACCGCAGGGCCCAGGGCCCTGCCTCTGCCCACAGGAAGCCACCTGTGAAAAACAGAGGGGACATTAATGATTGATGGTGAGGTAGGGATGGAGCCAAGAGCTCTTGGCCAGCCCTCACCTCACCTGTCTCTCCTCCTAGCTCTAATACCTCACAGCCTTGGGTGGGTCATAGCTCTTGAGACAATGTGCACAGCCCTGTTGCCCTCCCAATGTATCCAAGCTTTCCCATGCTAAACCACCTGGAGCCTCACAGACCTCGGAGTCAGCATTTTCTAAAGATTCTCCCAAATCTATCTGCATGCCTCCCTGCTAACTGCCCTGCACCGGCAGGGGTCACGCCCCTCTCCCCCTGGAGGACTGCGGCCAGGTCCTGCCTGGCCCCTCTCTTGCCCCAGAGCTTTCTAAGACATCTAAGTGATCTTGTCACTCTTCTGTTCAAAGCCTTTCAATAAGGTCCCCTCAGGACAGTACACATCACAGCTCGGGGCGAGTATCATATTCACCCCCAGGAGTGTCCCAGAGTTAACGTCTGCCAGCTCCTGAGAGCACCATCCCGCAAAGTCAGAGCCTTGACACCTTATGAACACCTGATCCAATCCAGCCGTATCACCTTGGGCAAGTCACCTCCCCTCTTTGGGGCTGAGAACCCAGACCTGGGCTGAGAAAGAAGGGAGGACAAAACAATCTCACACACACGCGCACGCACGCACACACCTGACCACCTGCCAGTCCTCACCTCGGGGAGAATGTGTTCAAAGGAGCGTTTGCTGGGAAGATCAGGGAAAGAAAAGGAAGAGAACAGGCTCAGAGGAGGAGAAGGGCTCCGGGACACTTCTGCCAATATCAACTGATGTCTGAATTGGATGAGGCTGGGCTCTGAGCTCTTCAAGGGCAGAGATGATGCCCCGGAACTCCCCTCTCTGCTCTCCACACCCAGCACCATGCCCGGCACAGAGAGGGCACCGATGCATGAGATGAATCAGCTGGAACATGCCAGCAGTTTCACTCTGATCAGGGCCAAGTGCCTCCTCGCCACACTTTCAGGGCCACCTGGACACCCCCACTGGACACGCACACTCTAGACTGGCCTGTCCCCTGGAGAAGACCAGCCCTTCAGCAGAAGCCAGGAAGAGGCTGGGGCAGCCAAGTAGAAAATATGAAGGTGAAAGCCAGCAGCATGTGGAAGTGCCACCAACCTAATCATATGACAGCACCTTCCCCTAGCAATATTCTCCCTTTTCTGTCCCCGCTCCAACCTCTGGAGCAGCCGGGATGGTATTCTGGAGACAAGAGAAGCAAAGAAGGTCACCCAGTTAAGCCAGCAGACATACTTTCCTCTTCCCCAACTTCATCCCAAGAAGGGTCCTCTCTCTTCCTCCTGCTCCAGCCCCACACAGACAGCCTTTGTGACCAGCAGCTTCTTCCATGGACAGAGAGGCTCCTGGACATGAGCAGCCGCTTAATGATTTTCTGCGGGAAGTTCCTTGGCCGGAAGGGCTGCGATGACAATGGCCTGGACGCAGACCCTCACACTTAGCAGCAGGGGTGAGCCAGCCCTAAGCTCTGTCGTCAGGCACAGGGGCTTGTGCGAGCCCCTACCAGGAACGCCCTTCACCAATGCCCTCCCTGCCCAGCTCAGTGCTCTCAGTTGGGGGTGGTACTGCCCCCTCTGGGTGCTGTTAGAAATATAGTAGAACTATTTTTTTAATGTCACAATGACATTTAAGATGGCTGGTGGCATTTACAAGGCAGGGCTAGGGAGGCTAAATGAATAGTTTCATGCCCTACACACCAGCGGTGCCCGCTCTGGGAACATGAAGCTGACCCCTACTCACGTTCACATCACTTCTCTACAGAAACCTTCCCTGATCCTCAACACCAGGTCAAGGTCCCCCATTATGGTTCCCTAGTCTTCTCTTTCACACCCCTTATCCAAACATTAACTGCTTGGGTGAGTAAGTAAAGAAACAGTTGAGTGGGGCAGTTAAAGTAGCAGGTCCTCCACCCTCAAGAAGGTGGAGCTTAACTCTCCACCCCTTAAAATGTGGGCTGCGCAGAGGGACTTTCTTCCAAAGGGCGCAATATGGAAAAGGGAGGAAAGTGGAACTTCAACTTTGCAACGGAGAAAACTAACAAGCACCGCCTCAGCCGCGTGATCAAGGTCAACATCGTGCTGACAGCATGCACCGTAAATATGATGTGATGAAAACGGCACTTCACCTCTACGGTCCTTCTCTTCAAAACCTATAACCACATCTAATCAGGAGAAGAACATCAGACAAATCCCAACAGAAAGACAGTCTACAAAATACCTAACCAGAAATCCTCCAAACTGTCAAGGTTATCAAAAATAAGAGAAGTGTCAGAAATTGTCACTACCAAAAGGAGTCCAAGAAAACATGACAACCTAATACATAATGTGACTAAAAATATAATGCAGTATCCTGAATGGGATCCTGGTATAGAAAAAGAACATTAGGGAAAACTGAGGAAATCTGCATAAAGTATGGACATTAGATATTAACTGTGTTTCAATATTAATACACTGTCACAAATATTCCATACTAACGTAAGTTGTTAATAATGGGGGGAAACTGGGTATGGGGTATATGGGAGCTCTCTATGCTATTTTGCAATAACTCTGTAAATCTAAAACTGTTTCAAAATAAAAAGATTGTTTCAAGAGAAAGGGAGAGAGTGCTCCAAAGTCATGCAGGTCTTGACTAGAATCCCAGCTCGGCCTCATACCAGCCATGGTCCTCAGTTTACCCACGCACCAATGGGGTTAATAGTCCTACTGACTTCACATGGTTGTTTTAAAGATTAAATGAGATAACAGCACAGGCTCTGGAACACAGCAATGTTAGCAATTATTATCATACTCTGATTCACTTTTCTTCATGTCAGTGTTGTTCCCTCCTGCCTCCCGCACCAGAGGGGAAGCTCCAGGGCGGTGAGCCCCCATCTGCTGTGTGCCGCTGCATCCTCACGCCTCAGAGAACATCTGGCTCATAGCCGGTGCTGAGTGTTGGGTTAGCCAAAAACTCCGTTTCGTTTTTTCCGTAAAATAAAAGACACATTTTTCATCTTCACCAACAACTTGATTGATTGGGATATTTTGAGTATGTCGGCTATCTCCCACGTGGTAGGACATTGATTGTTCTCATTTAACGTCTCGATTTGATCGCTGTCAACTTCAGCTGGTCTACCCGACTGTGGAGCAACGTTCAGCAAGAAATCTCCAGCACGAAAGTTTGTAAACCACTTTTGAAACATTCAATCAGTCACAGCAATTTCTCCATACACTACAGAAATCTTTTTGTGCATTTCAGTTGAGTTTTTACCTTTCTTGAAATAATAAAGCATAATATGCCAAAAATGTTGCCTATTTTCTTCCATCTTCAATATTAAAGTGGTTACAGAAAAATTCACCAATTTCAATGTTTTTTTTTTTAATTCACACTGATATGGCAGCTGACCCAATACAATCTAACAAAATTGTTTCAAACGAAGTTAAAGACAACTAAGTACTACTAGAGCCATCACAGGGAAAAAGCCAAATGAACTTTCTGGCCAGCCCAATATGTGTTTGTTAAACAGCACAAGCCCTCGCCACTGCAGCTTCCCTGGGACCCCAGCCTCACGCAGGGAGAACTCCAATCAGAAGCCCAGTGCAGAGCCCTGCCCACCCCCAGAACTGCAGCTAGAGCTGGAAGCCAAGGCCTCCCGCCTGCCTCCCAGTGGCTCCATCTATTCCCTCCTCCTCCTCTCCTAGCCCTTCTTTCCTCTCAGCCCCACCCCCCACAGGCATCAGCACCTGCTCATTTCCCTAAGCAGCAGGATCCAGGTAATGACCTGTGATCTGCATCTTTTAGTACGGCTGGCCCTGTAGCTGGATCTGTCATCCAGGGGCTCTAGTCTCCCCCTCACATCCAGTTCCCACCTCACGCCTACCACTCTCCACTTCTTGGGCTGGTCCATTAGTGCTTCTGGTCTCACCAGGCAGTCCCCGAAGGTCTCTGGACTCTGACTCGCTCGAAAATGGCCAACGGGCAGCCCAGGCCATTCCACAAGCCTGACCCTCCTCACAAGCCTGAGCTTTCAGTGGCCTGGCCTAGCTCTGCCGGCACCACCCGGCCTGACCACTGGCCAGTCAACTCCTCTCCATCCCCACAGGCAGGTTTCCCAGGTGTTACCAAGGAGACCACTTGCATCCTGCCCTGGGTTGCCAAAGCAACCAGTTTCAGTGGGAAGCAGCCCCTCATCCTCTAGCTCCTGGGTGTGCAGGACCAGGAATGAGAGAGTCACAGACCAACAGGAAATAGGCCCTGGCAAGGGGAGGCATCGCCTGGGCAGTGACCTGCCCCTGCCTTCCTTCCTCCCCACTCCTCCTCCTGTGTTGTCACTCTTGCTCATCCTGCTTTCATCATGAGCTCTGAGATTTAGAGCCAATGCCTGGGCCTCAATGTGCACATCTTGGGAATGGGCACATACCGCCCCAGAGGGTCATGGAAAAGAGAGCCCCCATAAGTGGAGATTCCCCCCAAGAACAATTTTTTCTTTCATGGGCTTTGGTGTCCTGGGTAGAAATCTCAGCTCTGCCATCTCCTAGTTCAGGGTTTCTGGATAAATTTCTTAATGCCCATTAGCCTCAATTTTCTCATGTATAAAATGAGAATAATAATACCTACCTCACACTTACTGGGAGATTAAATGAATTAGCCTACATGAATGTACCAAGCATAGTGCCTAGGGTCAGGATTTGGGCTCCATAGGTCAGAATGCTCCCAGATCCACCCATGGGAACCCCAGATGAGGATGTCTGCTTGGCTGCCCTACCCAACCCTTCTAGCTTGGCCTAAGACAGGAGCGCTGCAGCTTCCATTAACCTCCCAGTAGCTCAAGACACTTCATTCCCTCCCGCCCTCAGCTTGTCTTCTGCCACCACCACCACTGCTGCCGCAGCTGCTGCTGTTTAAACGAAATCACTGTACTCCTCTGCTCAAAAGCCGTCCGTGGCTCCCACTGCCTACATGATGAAGTCTAAACTATTCATCCTGACATCCAAGGGCCTCCAAAGTCTGGTCCGCTCATCTCCTCCCTGGGGACCCACACCCCACACAGGGGGAATTGCTCATGGTCCCTGCACACACCTTGCACTGTCCTGTCCCTGTGCCACTGTTGTCAACCCCGGGTGAAATGCCCTTGCAGCTCCATTTGAAATCTTTCCCATCCCACTCCGGTCTCCCCGCTCTGAAGTGCCTGAGCTCACCCACTCCAAGAGTGACAGCATGGGTCTGTTCTGAGGCCTTGACAGTTCTCAGACCTTGGGTTGTATCAGAGTGACCTAAGGATTTTTTTCAACATGCAGGTTTGGGGGCCCCATCCCCCAAATATTCTGAGACAATGGGCCTGGCCTGGGGGTTAGGGACCTGCATTTTAGACCTGCTTCCAACTGATGCTGATGTTGATGTAGGCAATAGAAAAACCTCACTTTGAAGGACTTCTGGCCAAGATCAAGGCATAGGTGGATACACTTTGTATCCTTGCACAACCAAACGAAGAACAACAACAAATTTTTAAACAAAAAAATATCCAGAACTGCCAGAAAATCGAACTGTATGGAAGTCTGACAACCAAGGAGTTAAAGAAGAAACATTCAATCAGATTGGTAGGAGAGGTGGAGACGGGCAGCCAGGGCGGAGAGGACAGAGAGGACGCGTGGCAAGGCTGTGGCTGTGGCTGTGGCTGCGGCTGCGGTTGCGGCTGCGGTTGGCGGACCAGGGCGGGCAACACAGCAGCTGGCAGACCGGGTGGTCCCACATTTGCACGTGCATAAACCGGGAGGAACAACTGGGGAGCAAGAGACACGGCGCAGCGCAGGGTTCCTGTGGGGGAAAAGAAAGCCTCAAAACCTCTGCTGGTCAAAACCTGTGGGAGAAACCACCAGCCTCACAGCAGGGTTCCCTGGAAAGACCGACAGGGTCCTAGAACGTGCACAAACCCATCCACCTGGGATTCAGCACCAGAAAGGCCCAATTTGCTTGGGTTAGCAGGAGAAGTGACTGAGAGTGGGCCAAGAGCCACGCAAGAGGCATTGTTCCCCTGCAGATCCCTCCCCCACATACAGCGCCACAAGGCAGTGACGGAGGGTTGCCCCACCCTGGTGAATACCTAAGGCTCCGCCCCTCACAGTGTAATAGGCCCTTGGAGACAAAAAAAAAAAATTTGGTGGCAAGGAAGTAACAGATCAAAGCTCCAAAAATAGAACTAAGTGATGAAGAGATAGCCAACCTAGCAGATGCAGAGTTCAAAACACGGGTAATCTAGATGCTCACAGAAATGGCTGAGTATGGTCACAAAATGGAGGAAAAAACAAAGGCCATGCAAAGTGAAATAAAGAAAAATATACAGGGAACCAACAGTGAAGGGAAGGAAACCAGAACTCAAAACAATGATTTGGAGCAGAAGGAAGAAATAAACATTCAACCAGAACAGAATGAAGAAACAAGAATTCAAAAAAATGAGGAGAGGCTGAGGAGCCTCTGGGACAACTTTAAACATTCCAATGACCAAATCATAGGGGTGCCAGAAGGAGAAGAGGAAGAGCAAGACATTGAAAACTTATTTGAAAAAATAATGAAGGAGAACTTCCCCAATCTGGCAAAGGAAATAGACAGACTTCCAGGAAGCCTAGGAAGCACAGACACTCCCAAAGAAGTGGGACCCAAGGAAGCACACACCAAGGCACATCATCATTACATTACTCAAAATTAAAGATAAGGAGAGAATCTTCAAAGCAGTAAGAGAAAAGGAAACAGTTACCCACAAAGGAGTTCCCATGAAGACTATCAGCTGGTTCCTCAAAAGAAACCTTACAGGCAAGAAGGCGCTGGAAAGAAGTATTCAAAGTCATGAAAGGCAAGGGCCTACATCTAAGAATACTCTATCCAACAAAGCTATCATTTAGAATGGAAGGACAGATAAAGTGCTTCCCAGACAAGGTAAAGTTAAAGGAGTTCATCATCACCAAGCCCTTGTTTAATGAAATATTAAAGGAACTAATCTAAGAAAAAGAAGATGATCAAAACTATGAACAGTAAAATGACAACAAACTCACAACTATCAACAACTGAACCTAAAAAAACAAAAACAAAAGCAAACTAAGCAAACAGCTACAACAGGAACAGAATCACAGAAATGGAGATCACACAGAGGGTTATCAGTGGGGAGGAGGAGGGGCAAGAATGGGGGAAAAGGTACAGGGAATAAGAAGCATAAATGGTAGGTACAAAATAGACAGAGGGAGTTTAAGAATATTATAGGAAAGGGAAAAGCCAAAGAACTTATATGTACAAACCCATGGACATGAACTAAGTGGGGGAATGCTGGCGGGAAGGGGAGGTGCAGGTCACAGGGGAATAAAGGGGAGAAAAAAATGGGACAATAACTGTAATAGCATAATCAATAAAATATATTTTAAAAAAAGAAAAACCTCACTTTGAGAAACACTGGCCCAAAGAAACAGAAGTTTCCCTCAAAAGTGTCTGATAATTGGCTGACAGGTGTACAGGCTAAAATCCCTGCAGGGAGGTGTAAGGGGCAGCAGCTGGGAAGAAGCATACAAAACTCCATAGCAATCCCTCTCCTCCCTCTCGTGCTCTGTCCAGAGAACAGAAGATTGCTCCCGAGTTTCTGTCACACAAGGGAACAGAGAATTCAGGAAGACTGAATTCTATGGGGAGGATAGCATATAGGGTGGGGCAAAAGTATGTTTACAGCTATGAATATGAGAAACACGGAGTTTATCCTTGTATTATTATTTATTAATTACTGTATTATTTTCCATGTGAACAGCATACACTTTTGCCCCACCCCATATTAGTCACAACAGTGAACCCTAAAGTCAGAGAGACCCGGTTCCGGCAGTTACTAACTGTGTAGTCTAGGATAAGTTATTTAACCCCTCTGAGCCTCTTCCTCCCCATCTATAAAATGCTGACAATGATACCTCCCCAAGTAGGCTGCCAGAAAGATATTAATGTAAATAATTTACATGTAAGTGTATGGCACACAGTAACTGACCAATACACAGTAGCTATAAATATTACTGTTATGATTAACAATACAAGATTCAAAGGTCAGAATGAACCAAAAACCAAGGAGTGCAGAATAGATGTTCAGGGTTCAACATGGGGGCTGTCTCAGCTCACACTCTCTGAAGTCTGGGATGGCAGAGGAGGCCTCCAGCCCCCTCTCTCAGGTCTGTCTGCTGCATCACTGGGGGTGGAAGGCTGGATGAGCTCACCTAACCTGTCAGTGTCATGACAACCAAGGAAGAAGCCCAGACAAAGGCTGTGGAAATATCTGTGGGTTGGCCAAAGAACGGAGGCCTTGAATATCTGATTATAGCAATCTCGGTCATAACCTTGAAGGCTGTGTATAGGGGAGGGGCATGATGAAAGAAATTCTTTAGGCAGATCACTGTGGCCGCATCAAAGGAGGAACTGAAGGCAGAAAGGCCAGCTACTGCAATATCTGCAATGAGGACACAGATCACAGAAGGAGCAGTGAGAATGTGAAGGCTGGAAAACGGCTAGGACCTTGTCCTGAGAGCATACAGCCCCAACTCCCACCCTCAGAGGGCAGTGAGGAAGTTCAGGGACTGCAGACAAGTTCATGTGGCTCACTCTGGCCCACCCTGAAGGATCATGGTTCCTCCGTCAGCCAACTTTACAGGCCCCTCGCTCTGCCGGCCAGGAGCTTCAGTCAGTGTGGAAAAGAGACTCTGGAAACAACAGGTGTCTTGCCCTGGCCGGGTAACTCAGGTGGTTGGAGCATCGTTCCGTACACCAAATGGCTGTGGTGTTGATCCCCAGTCAGGGCACATACGTAGGTTGCGGGTTCAACCCCAGTCAGGGCATGTACAGGAGGCAACCAATGAATGTGTCTCTCTCACATAGATGTTTCTCTTTCTCTCCCTCTTTCTCCCTCCCTCTCTCTCTAAAATCAATAAAACATATCCTCAGGTGAAGATTTTTTTTTTTTTAAAGGAAACAGCAGGTGTCTTGCTGGTGTCACACCCAGCCAAAGCTGGAGGAGGACAAACCCCTGCAGCTATTGTGACCAGTAGTTTTGAAGAGATGAGCGGTTCACTGCTAGGTATATATATACCCTAAAGAACTGAAAACAGGTGTTCAAACAAAAACTCATCCACACATCCCCACAGCAGCAAAATTCAACTCCAATATCTATCAACTGACAAGTAGATAAACAAAATGCGGCAAATCAATACAATGGAACATTATTCAGCCTCAAAGAGAAAAGATACATGTTAAAACATAGATGAACCTTGAAACCATTATGCTTAAGTGAAAGAAGCCAGACACAAAAGGACAAATATAGTATGATTCCATTTATACGAAATGTCCAGAATTGGCAAATCCATAGAGACAGAAAGTGGTTTCCAAGGATACAGGGGAGGGAAGAAGGGGGAGTGACTGCTTAGTGAGTGCAGGCTTTCCTTTTGGGGTGATAAAAATGTTCTGGAACTGGACAGAGGTGGTGGTTGCTCAACATGGGAATGTACTAAATGCCATTGAATTGTACACTTTAAAAAGTTAAAATGGTGAATATTGTTATATGAATTTTGCCACAATAAAAGAAAAAGGAGGTGGCCCATCCATTCCCCCTCTGTGGGTGACCACTGGGGCTGAGGAGCCCTCCCCAAATGTTTCCTAGTTACCATTCCCCCAATGCTTGGCACCAAGCAGGTAGGGACTTGGAAAGAGCTGGGGAAGGAGAAAGATCTTTATTCTCTGCGTTCATCTCTGTGAAGCATGAACCCCCTTGCCCAGTCACCCTATGCCCACTGCTGAGAATATACTCAACACTTGGTCTTTGCCACCTTCAAGCCTTTGCTGTATGTCATTTTCCTTGTACTCCTCCCCATACCCTAGGACTCCCGCTGCACCTCACTGCCATCTACCCAATTTCTGTAGGTCCCTCCATGTCCAGCTCAAATCGTTCCCTGATCCCCCATTTCTGGCCTCTGCCCACACACATCTGAGATTTTGGCAGTCCAGCCCAGCATTTTAACACATTCCCTCCCTCAGCCTTGCCTTTTCAAGTAGACCTTCAGCCTGTGAATGCACAGGGATGTCAGGAGCCCTCGCCTCCGAGCCAGGCAGAGAGTAGCACCTCACACTACCTGTTGGTGCTACGCCCAGAGTGACACCTTGGGCCTCTCCCCTGGACATGCCTACGCCGACACGCCTCAGTCCTCAGTGGGAACTACCAGCAGTGGAGTGAGGTCGGTGCGTCTCCAGGAAAAAGACCATAGCCTACCAACCAAAAGGTAACGGGGGAGCCTTGTTTCACGTCAGCCTGACAGCCAGAATAATCTCAGATCTCCAACGAGTCCCAGGGTCCCTATTACACCAAGCCCCTTCCAGTTGTTTTCATTAAAATGGTGAGAAATCAATAGAGACTCCAATTATAGGAGAGAAAAAAAATCAAGAGTTTCTGCCCCCAGCAAATTTCTGGATGGACACTGCTAACCATTAGAGCTGAATTCTAGGTAAATATAAAAAGGCTCCCAGCAGAACTCTGGGTGGACAGTCTTTGAATCACAACCAGTAAAAGGGGAACGGGATTCTGGATGACCACTGCCGTGGCAGAGAAGATGCCTAGGTCAATGCCGATACAGTTAGAAGGGAACTTGGGGCGAACACCGAAACAATCGCAGAACAGAACTGATGGCTCTAGGAGGGTGGGAAGAAGCCAGGCTGAGATGGAGGATCAGCAGACACTGGATGAAGGACGGAGGGGCACGCTCTAACTCTTCGTCTCAGGCTTGGAAGAAGCAAAATCAAAATTCTCAGGACCACCTCCAGGAGGTATGTGGGTGGGGGAAGGAGGGTGTGGATTCCGGTAAATCAAGCCTGAAGGGAGATGGGCAGGGAGAGGAAGACTGCTGGGAGAGAATTTCTCCACCATTTATTCCCACGGAAGAAGAACTGATCCCTGCGAGCCAGGAAGGCGGCAGGAGGGATGTTTCCCAAGCCAGATAAGTGGGCAGTCAGGCACAGGAGTAAGTTAGGGAGGATCCGGGAGGTGAGAGCCTCAGACCCTCACCTGCCCACTCCCTCCCCTGCCAGAGACCCCAGCCACAAAGACCTCATATCCCCACAATCCCAAACATTAGGTAAAAAGACATACAATTATCAAGCCTTCTCTGGGCTTCCGTAGGGTCAAGGGTAGAGCAGGACCTTTTGTGGGCATTTTGCCAGCATTAAAGTACCAAGTCAACTCCCTGGTCCCCAGCTAACTCCTGCCCTTGAAGGACTCAGCCTGGCTTTGCCACCTTCTCTTGACTGACCCACTGAGTAACTGGGCCAATCACTATCCTCTTCCCTCACTCCTACTCGTCACTGAATTGGATGATGTGCACAGCTTTCTCCATCATTAGGAATCTGTTTCCAATGCTCATGCTAATACTTAAACTTATTTCTGAGTATAAAAAATAATACTTGCTTATTTCAGAAATGAGCAAAATATTAAAAAGAAAAGAAAAAATCTTATAGGATCCCATTAACTAGGGGAAACCATTGTTAGCCCTTGGGAAACTTTCTTTCCATGGTTGATTTTTTTGTTGTTGGCATTCATATCTTTTTCTTTTTTTTAAGCAAAATTTGGATCTTACAGTCTATACAGCTTTGTATCCTGTTTTTTCAATTGTCATGCTACTGTGAGCATTTTCTCAAGTTATCAAATATTCTTCAAAAATACAACTTTAAAGATTGCATAATACTCCACCAAGAAGACATACCATGATCACAGGGCTGTTAGGTTGTTTTCCTGCTATAAATAACACTGCCATGAACATCCTAGCCTAGTGCATAAGTGTCTGCCTGCATCTCCATTTCCTTAGGATCAATTCCTCTAGGTGGAATCACAAGGCCAATGAATATGATATTTTAAAAGGCCGTGACATGTACCACCACATGAATTTCCAGAAAGACACAACAACCCCATTGATTTTCCCAACCTAAGTGAGAGCTGAAGTTCTGAAAGAGTTGGAGTTAGAATGCAGGACGGTGGTCCCACCTCTCCTCTCTCCCAGCCCTGAAGGTTAAATGTCCAGCAAAAGAGGGTAGAGAATTCCAAGTGAGAAGACAGAGATCTGCAGCCTCGCTCTGCCTCTCCCGGGCTTGGGGAACCTGAAAGAAGTATGGGTTCTCCTCAGCTGTAAAATGGGTCTGACGGGCCCTGCTGACTGCCGAAAGCCGTTTCCTTGCTTACAGAAAAGTTATTTGCAGATGCCAATGCTTTATGTCAAAGGGTATCTCTACAATCCTTCTCATATCCTGGGGGACTGAAGAAGTGGATTGTTCTTTGTGAAAGCCCGAGGGCTTCCCTTCCTTAGTCATCAGAACATCCTGAACAAGTACTGGCTAGTTCGGAGGGTGATGGGAAAGCAGCTTCCTGAAGGGAATCTGTATGGTCTGAGGGCCTACGAAGACCTAAAGGTCAGAGACAGCACTGGAAGGTGCAGGACAGGGAACTGGGCCTAGGGCCTCTCTGACGGTGCTGGGTGGGTCAGGGACCCAGAGGGCAAAGACTTTCCTAGTGAACGTTCCTCGGTTTCAAGGTTCCCAACCCCTCCTTCCTAGGGTTCCAACTGAACATCTGGCCTTAGGAGGAACCACAAACCAAGCTGATTCAGCGGATGCAAAAAGTGAACAGCTGCAGAGGACCCCAGAGGCCATCAGCTCTGGCCCCTTCTTCCAGACTGCTATAAATCAGTCCTGGATCTTTAAGACCCTCCAACTGGACATGCAACTAGTGCTTCCAGTGTGACCTCTCCAGCCCTGGGCAGATGAAAAAGGAGACTATGATGCCTCCCTTGAGAAGCACAGCTGGCCCTCCTGAGCATCCTGCCACACTGCCCTATCCACCCGGCAAATGCCCTTCCTGGTGCCTGCATGCTCGCCAAGCATCACGGCCTGAGGGGACTCCAGTGACGTTCCCAGTGCTGGCGGGGAGAACTGCGCAGACCCCCTGGAACGCCATCCTCCCGGGTTTCCATCATCACCAAAGGCCGCCCCCAACACCAGCCCACCTCCATGGCTAGAGAGATGTACATCTCCTGTCTCCAAATACGCACAACAGGTGGCACCTGCCCGTCATCCCCAACCACACCTCTCCATCTCTTCCTGCCCCTCCACCTGCGCCCCAGTCCTCCAGCTGCGCTCGGCCCCGGCGGAGCCTTACCTTTGAGGTTCTGGGGGTGGCCCCGCGGCGGACGGCTCGGGTTTCCTCGGGGCAGAGAGGGGATACTGGAGAAGTTGTTACCCATGGCATCCGGCCCCAGGGGGTTCGGCGCTCGCGGGGGCCCGGCGAGGCTGGGCAGGAACGGAGGTACAGTGCAAGCGTGTGCGCGCGCGTGCGGGCGCGCGCCGCCGGGGGAGGGCCCTCGTGAGGCTGCGGCCGGGGGCGGGCGGGCTGCTCCTCTCCTCCCTCTCTCAGGGCGTCGCGGTCCTCCGCGGGTCCTGCCCGCCTAGGGGGTCCTCGCGCAAGCCGGCTACCTGCCTGCCATTGCCTGCGGCGGGGGCGGGTGCCGCGCGCAAGCCCCTGGGTCGGGACCGGCAGCGCCCTGGGCTCCCCTCTTTCTCCGGCTGGCGTTCTGGTTCCGACTGGTGATGGGCGGCGCGGTGGCTCCCGCGCGCTCCCCCGGGGCCATAGAGTCAGGGCTCCCGGCGCGGGCGCTCAGCGGCTCGGCCTGCCCGGCGGCCTGGAGGCTCAGCGGCAGGCTTGGTCCCCGCCCGCGGGGACGGCTGCTGCGGCGACGTGCGTGGCGCCCTCCCGCCGGCGGGCCTGCATGGAGCGGGGGGCTCCGTGGAGCGCGGAGCGTGCTGGGTGCTCCTGTGGTGGTTGGTCTCTGGCCGCCGCGCACCAGCCCCTGCCGCCCCCGCCGCTCTCCCCTAACGGTCGCCAGGATTCCCTCGCTGCGGTTGTTATGGTGACAGCTGCGCTGGTGAATGAGCGTCTTAGTGACACGCGCGCGCCCGCTCAGCCAGATGTGACTCCCCGACGCTCGGTGTCCTGGCTGCCAGAAGGTCTGCGCCGCGCCCAGAGGTCGAGGGGCGGGGTGGGGGCTGCCGGGCCCAGGTCGGGGTAACAGCAGGCAGAGGCTGACCTCCAAGTGTTGGGCTTATTCCTCTCACGGACAGTGGAACGCGGTCTTGAAAAGGAAAACCGGTAGGCAAGACTATTGAGCTCCCTGGGTGCCAAACGCAGGGTAAGGTCGCTTAATTTACACTTTCCTTAGCACCAGGTACAGTGCCTGCACATAGCAAAAGCCCAAGGAAAAAATTTTAATGAGTGAATGGGTGATTGAATAAATGTAGTAAGATTAGGAACCCCAGCACTTGATCCTCCCACTCTCATTCAGATCTGAAGGGGCAAGGACTCAGAACAAGAACCCCAGGCTGTCCAGTTCCTGGACGCACAGTGTTGGGGGCCTTTGGATGACTACAGACCAAACCTAGAAGACTGGGTCTATGTCCAAGCTGGAGAAACAGATCTCAGGGACGAATCTTCAGCGAACCACCAACTCTGAACTGAGTGGTTCTCTCACCCATAAGAATTGGGGAGAGAGGACCTCTGCTGCCCAAAGCAAAGGAGGCTTCCTGGGTTGCGGGGGGTGGGGTGCTTCAACAAGTGGCCTGTTCTCATGACTCTTCCATCCTATAGCTCAGCACTGCTACCAGGAAGCCTACAGGAGGGGAAACTGAGTTGTTCTCCTCCTACCTGCACGTGGGCATCTCCATCTCCCAGTCTATCAGAGAGAGCCAGCCAAGCTTCCCCCTCCCCACCCTGGAGAGAGAATCCACCTTCCTGTTCCTCTAGGTTACCTCTAGCCCTCTGGCTTCAACAACTCTGATTTAGAATCAGCGAGGACATGGGCTGGCAACAGGCATCCCATCCATCCTGTTATGAAAGGTCCTTCCCTCAAGTCTCCATGTGACGATGCATTTTTCAGGCACAGTCCACATGCTGTCTCTCCTGACCTACCCCAGCTAAAGTACCCTTTCCCCCTTGTTTATGTTCTGCCTCCACCACTAGAACGTATGTTCTATGGGGAGAGAGAGCAGGTCAACGCCATTGACCACGATGTCCCTGGCCCCTAGGAGAGTGCCTGACAGACTATCAAAAAACACTTGTGGGATGGCTGAATCCCCCTGCCTGCCAGCAGAACTCCACTAAGATTCCTGGGGAGTAAAACCTCCGAGCCGCTCCTTATTTCCCCTTCCTGCCCTCTACTCCCACCCCGTTGCAGGCATCACATCCTTAAATGTCTGGGACTCAGGCAAGCTAGAAATATCCATGACAGCTGCTCCCTGGGGTCTAGAGGGAAAGACAGCCCCCTCCCCCGCCTCCAGCCTCTCAGATGCCCAGCATCATGTGCCCAGCCAGCTGCAGGATGCACATGGCAGGTCGGGGGTGCTGTCTTCCCAACCACTGACTCATGCGTCAGAAATCCATGGGCTCTGAATGGCAGCACACTCACACATTTGCACACACCCCTCTACACTCTCTTGCACATTCACTTCTATACAAGCACGGACACACTCACACACACTTGTATGCCCCCTGAAGTCTGCTGGAATGAGGTCACTGGGAGCTGCTGCCAGGCATCACAATAAATCTGAAGGCTCCCTGTAGACAAGACTAACTCCCTTGGAGCATGTGTGTGAACTGTGAGGCCCTTGGTAGCATTCGCAGACTGGCTGAGGGGAGGCTCAGGCGCTTCCTGGAGTCCCACCTGCCCTGCAGGGAGGAGGCGCCGGAACATGGGCCAGGTGGTGATGGGGGTAAAGGACAGCAGAGATGTCACAGGCCCCAGGTGGTCTAAACCTGGGGCTGTGCAAAGCAAGGGAGAGATGAAGGTCAAAGAGAAGTGAGGGCCAGAGACAGGTGTTGCCTGAGGCCCAGAGGCAAGAACAGGCCGTGTAGCTCAGGGCAGCCTGATCCCAGGGGGCCCCACAGGAAGGTGAGCAGCATTAGAGACCAAGACAGGAAACTTAGAGGGGAGAGAGACTTCCCCTGACCCAAGAGGGCAGAGGACATACTGGGAGGATCAACGAGGCCAGGATTAGGATGAGACAAGTGAGGCATTGCAGGTGGGAAATGTGAGGAGGCACAGGCCCCAGGGCTGGGCAGTGCCAACCCTACACTTGCTCCAGCCTGAGACTGAGTGCCTCTGAAATTGTGTACCCTGGGCCACCTTCCTAGCCTGGCCCTAGCCCTAGCCCTTCCAGGGAATTGTGTGCGATGGGAGGGGACACCATGGTCAAGTGTCAATGGGGTGCAAGTCTCTGGCCAGGCCAGGACCTATGGAAGGAGGTGTGGCAGCATGGGCTCCGGAGAAGCTAAGACCCCTCTCTGAGAGGTCCTGTGCCTCAGAAACCCTTTCCTGTCAGGGATGATGGTTAGACCCAGCCCAGGGGAGCAAAGAACTACAGCACCCTTCTCCCCCTCATCTTCCCACCCTCAACACAGACACCCACACTGAGCAGAATCCCATAGACCTTCAAGCCACCCTTCACCATGGTGGCTGTGAGTAGGCAGGGAAGTGGCCTGTGTGGCCCCAAGGGCCCTTCCCAGCCCCATCCTGGAAAGGAGGAGGCAAAAGGAATGTGCTAGGGAGACTGGGGCTGGGTGAAGTCACCATTTTGCTGGCTTCAATGGAAGCTATTAATACCCATAAGGAGGTGCTCCAGCACCTGTCACTGTCACCGTGGCAACCCTGGCCTCCCCAGTAGTGTGGATTCTGAAGGCGGTGCCCAAGGAAGGGGATGGGTGTGAGCGCAGCATACATGCTTGTGTGTCCTGGCTGGTGTGTGTGTGTACTCGGAGTGCTCACACCAGCGAGGACCCAGCGAGCACCAGCAGGGACCCCCTCAGCAGCAGCTCTGGCCTCCATTCTTCCTTCTCTGTCCCTCGCTTCTCTCCCTTCTGGCTGGCTCTCTCTCCCTCTCTCTCCCTCTCCCCCCCCACGTCCCCTCCCTCCTTTGGTCTTTTTGCCCTCCTCCCAGCCATTCTCTGCTTCTCTCCACCCTTGTTTATCTCTTGGTTCCCTGGCTGCCTCTCGTCTCTTTTTGTTCCTCGCCCTGTTTCCCCCTGCTGGTTCACTTCTCTCCTCCCCTCCTTTCTCACTCCCCACAGCTCCCAGGTCAGTTTAAGTCTTGAAGAGTCTCCATGTTGACAAAATAATAATTGGACTGACAGTCTGCTTCCTTCTTTCCCTGACCTCTGGGAGGCTGAGCCCAGAACTGGCCACAGGGATGATCCCCTACTAGGCAGGCAAGAGTGGGGTTCATCTAGGCCAAGCCGGACCTCCCCTAAACTTGAGAGCACCCTAGTCAATAGCATGATACCTCTTCTCCACGTCGAGAAACTAACCTTAAAATAGGCAATTCTTACAACCATCCCTAGCCAGAATACAGACCCCCTCAATGCCCCTCGCCATCCCAAGGCCCAGCCCATAGTTATCAGGACATCAGAAAACCTATACGGGGTTGTCCTGCGTGAACTGCATGGGGTTTCTAGACATTTTAGGCAGAGAGCGTCTGATGCCCAAGAAATATTTTTAAGGTGAATCAATGAATAAATTAGTGAATGAACCTATCAATACAGCCGCCCAAGTCAGCCAAAGAGCCTTGCTCAAACCAGCCCTCCTGACCAGTTCCCTTTCAACAGTACCTTTCCCACAAAGTTGTCCCTGAGGCCAGGTCTTCCCTCTGAAGGGTGGGAGTCTATTCTACCATCTTAGCACAGCACAGGCGTTGATCCCAGGTGCTTTGGAACTTGGCATCGCTCATTGCCCCAGTGACCATTTATTGAGCACTGCCTGTATGCCTGGCACTGCGTGAGGTGCAGCCTCCTGGCCAGCACCATGGGGGAGCCCATCCTATGCTTTCCAGTACTCCAGTCCATTTTCCCACCTCCTGTGGCTCAGTTTACGGCAGAGCACTCAGTTGGTCTCAATATTGTCAAGATGTCAGTTCTTCCTACATTGATCTAGAGATTCAATGCATCCCAATTAAACTCCCAGCAAGTTGTTTTGTGGATATCAACAGATTGATTCTAAAGTGTGTCTGGAGCTCTGGATGGTGTGGCTCAGTGAGTTGGGCATCATCCCCCAAAGCAGGGGGTCTCTGGTTCGATACTTGTGGGGGCACATGCCTGGGTTGCAGGCCAGGCCCCTGGTCGGCAGTATGTGAGAGGCAACCGATTGATGTTTGTCTCCCTCTCTCTCTCCCTCCCTTCCCCTTTCTCTAGAAATAAATAAATAAAACCTAAAAAATAAATAAATAAAGTATCTGGAGAGGCAAAAGATCCAGAATAACCAACACAATATTGGAGAACAAGAAAACAGAAGAGCTGATACTGCCCAACTTCAAAATGTATTACATATATAAAACTACAGTAATGAAGGCTGTGTGGACTGGTGAAACAATAGATGAGCATAAATCAATGGAGCAGACTAGAGAGCCCGGAAGTAAACCCACATAAAAGGCATCAGCTGATATTTGACAAAGGAGCAAAGACAGTCCAGTGGTGCAAAGGTAGTTTCTTCAACAAATGGTACAGGACCAATTGAACATTCACATGCCAAAAAAATTAAACACGAACCTTACGTCTTTCAAAAAAATTAACCAAAATGAAAGACCTAAATGAAAATGCAAAACTATAAAACTCTTAGAAAATAACATGAGAGAAAATCTAGATGGCCTTGGATTTGGTGGCGACATTTAGATATAACATCAAAGGGGTGAACCATAAAAGAAAGAATTGATAAGCTGGACTTCATTAAAATTACATTTTTCTGCTCTGCGAAAGATGTTATTGAAAGAACAAAAAATAAAAATCCAAATCACAGACTGGGAGAAAATATTTGCAAAATGCATATCTACCAAAAGACTGAACATATAACAAACTCTTAAAAATCAGTAATAAGAAAACAACACGATTTAAAATGAGCCAAAGACTTTAATAGACTCCACCGAAGAAGATAGGCAGATGGCAAATAAACATATAAACAGATGCTCCATATCTTATGTCATCAGGGAATTGCAAATCGAAACAACAATGAGATACCATACTCACTTATTAGAATGGCCAAAATCCAGTACCTGACAACACCAAATGCTGGCGAGGATGTGGAGCAACAGGAACTCTCACTCATTGCTGGTAGGACTACAAAATGGTACACCCATTTTGGAAGGCAGTTTGGTGGTTTATTACAAAACTAAACATTCTCCTACCATCTGATCCAGCAATTGAGCTCCTTGGTATTTACCCAAAGGAGCTAAAATTTATGTCCCCACAAAATCCTACACGTGGGTGTTTATGTCAGCTTTGCTCATAATGGCCAAAACTTGGAAGCAATCGAGATGTTCTTTAGTAGGTGAATGGATTAATTAACATCCAGGCAATGGAACAGTATTTGGTGCTAAAAAGAAATGAGTTATCAAGCCATGAAAAAACATGGAAGAACCTTAAATGCATGTTACTAAGTAAAGGAAACCAATCTTTACTGTATGATTCTGAGTATATGACATTCTGGAAAAGGCAAAACTATGGAGACAGTAAAAAGATCCTTGAGCAAGAGGCCCTGGGATGGGTCACGGGATGCTCGACTCCTTTGAAGTCACTATACGTGTTCCCCAGGGAATACTCGTGGTCCTTTTTCTGGGATTGGGCATTTTCCTTTCTGCTTCTTGAAGGGACCTCCACCTGTCCTTTTAGAGGCAATCTTAGCAATGCTTGGCATCAGGCCTGGGTTTTATCCATGGACACAATGGGCCCAATGCTTAGGCCTGCTTAGGACTGGAAAAAAAAAACATTATTGATTCTAAATGATGATAGGAAATTAAAAAATCAAAATTCATAAATGTTACTTACTTGCCTACAAAACAATGGTGTATCAACATCATTAATCGTTAAATGAGTACTCATAAAGATTTCATTATATTCAAAGACAGTTGTAGGTTTTTCTCACTTGGCAAGAAATCTAACACATGCATGATGGCTTAGAAATAAAACCAGTTGTAAATTCAATGAACTCCTTGTAGTCCACTGGTTCGAAAAGCCAAATTTATAAAAATCCTCTCAAAAAGTTTAAGACAGGAAAATCGTGTTTAATGCAGGATGTAGTATTTTGATCTGATAGGATTGGGCTCCAAAGATAAGTGTTTGGGGATCTTACAATTGCTCCTGGACCTAGGGGTTTCTTCCCAGAGAGTAAGCCTGTCTCTGGAACAGAGGAAGAAGCTGGAGTTCAAGGCCCTTCCCTGCACAGCCATGCCCTGCCCTACCTTCCAGTGTGATCAGCCCTGCCTGGGTGGCAGCCCGTACTGGCCTGTCCCATGGGGTGTCCAGCTTTCCCTGGGAAACCTTGCAGACATTCCTCAAATAGCGTCCTCTAACTAGAACACATGTCCATATGGAGCAGTTTCCCGAAGTATGATCAATTAATGACCTTCATCGGATCTACTGAACCAGAATGTCTTGGGATGTGGCCTGGAAGCCTGCATTTTATTGACCATTTGCCCCCTCCCGCTGCCCCTTCCCCTGTAGATGATTCAGATGCATGCCACGTTTGAGAATCATTAGCCTAGAGTGTGTGTGCACCCTAGAAGAGGGCAAGAGGATCCTTTTAAAAAACTAGACTTTACTTTTTAGAGCAGTTTTCGGTTCACAGTGAAATTGAGTAGAAGGTATAGATTTTTCCACATACCCTCTGCTCCCACACATGTATAGTCTGCCCCACTATCAATACCCCCCACCAGAGTGGTACATTTGTTACAACTGATGAACCTCCACTGGTACATATTTATCACTGAGTCCATAGTTTACCTTAGGGTTCACGCATGGTG
This sequence comes from Mormoops blainvillei, assembly GCA_004026545.1. Lineage (NCBI taxonomy): Eukaryota > Metazoa > Chordata > Mammalia > Chiroptera > Mormoopidae > Mormoops > Mormoops blainvillei. The sequence goes on from PVJD01002926.1 coordinate 28,101, forward strand.
TACGTTCTTTGAGATTGGACAAATGTATATGTAATATCATGTACCCACCCTGATGGCATCATAGGTTAGTTTCATGGTCCTAAAAAATCCTCTGTACTCTGCCTCCTCATCCTTCCCTCCCTGCAGCTCCTGGCAACCACTGTGACAAACGATGTCTATGGAGCACTTAATTATATGTACCAGGCCTTGGTCTAAGCATGTCACCTGTATTAATTCATTTAAGCCTGATAAGAATGCTGTGAGGTAGGCACTATTACTGTTATTATCATTTCATTATCATCATCATCTCCATTTTACAAATGAAAATCCTGAGGCCTGGGGAAGTTAAGACACTTGCCTGGAAGCTGGTAAGTAAAGCACTGAGGTACAGCCTTAGGATGGTCTGAATCCAAATCCCTGGGCTATTATACCTGCCCCATAATGAGGGTCCTTCAAGTGCGCAGGCTGAGGAAGACACTTGGTGCAGGTGAGGTAGCCACACTGAGTTCCCAAACGAGCCCCTTTTACTTGAGAGACCCTTAAGACTCCTTGTCACTTTGGCTCAGCTCTGTGGAAGTTAGCCAGATAGCGCACAGCCACTAAGGAACATGAAAGAGATTTCAGCCCTGGCTGGTGTGGCTCAGTGGATTGAGTGCCGGCCTGCGAACCAAAGGGTCACTGGCTCAATTCCCGGTCAGGGCATACACCTGAGTTGCAGACCAGGTCCCCCGTGGGTGGTGTGCAAGAGGCAACCACACACAGATGTTTCTCTCTCTCTCTCTTTCTCTCTCCTTTCCCCTTTCTCTAAAAATAAATAAATAAAATCTTTTTAAAAAGAAAAAAAAGAGATTTCAAATAATGAAACTGAAATCAAAGACGAATGCTCAAAGTAGTCTGCCCCAGGGTCCCTTTTCTGTCATAGATGTTTCAAATGACCTTTACTTGGCGGGGGCGGGGGGTGGGGTGCGGGTGGAAAGCCTTTCTAAGAATGTTACATAGACCAGAGACTCCTAAAGGAGAAGTATGATAAATACGACTACATAAAAATTTAAAACTGCTCCATGGCAAAAGTTGGAAGACAAATAGGAGTCAGGAGGCGCATCTCCAGTGAGCCACTAGCCTTCGGTCACTTCAAATGCCCTCCATCCCTAGAGCCAGAGTAGAAAACAGACAGGTACCCCTTACTGCCACCAGTGTACCATCTCACTTCTACCTTCCTGTCCCAAGAGAGGTCTCAGAGGCACTCCCTAGGTCCAACCTTCACCCAGAGTTCCCCTCTGGGGGCCTCTCTTCCCAGTGACGGTAGCCTGTAGAAAGCTGTCTCTCAGCAGAACCTGTGTCCCCAAATTCCCTCCCGGACCCACCCCTGCCTCTCAATTTCTCTCCCTAGCCACCACTAGGTAGCACTAGAACTCCATTAGAATCCCCTTTGTCTCTGGCAAACCTTTGTGGAGAGCCCTCAAGTCAATCAAAACACCTTCAGAAATGTTTAGACTTCTGGCCAAGATGGAGGCATAGGTAGAGACACTTTGTCTCCTCACACAACCAAAAGAAGGACAGCAAATTTAAAAACAAAAAATAAGCAGAACTGCCAGAAAAGCAAGCTGTATGGAAGTCTGACAATCAAGGAGTTAAAGAAGAAACATTCATTCAGACATGTAGGAGGGGTGAAGGTGGGCAGCCGGGGTGGAGAGGACATGTCAAGGGGGTGACTGGCGGACCATGGCAGGCAAGGCAGTGGCTGGTGGACAGGGCTGTCGCACATTTGTGGGCAGATAAACTGGGAGGAACAACTGGGGAGTGAGAGAGACTGCACAACCCAGGATTCTGGCTCAGGAAAAGAAAGCCTCAAAACCTCTACCGGTAAAAACCTGTGGGAGTTGTGGCAGTGAGGGAAACTGCCAGTCTCACAGGAGAGTTTGTTTGAGAGACCCACAGGGTCCTAGAACATGCACAGACCCACCCACCTGGCAATCAGCACCAGGAGGGCCCAATTTGCTTGTGGGTGGCAGGGGAAGCGACGGAAAGAGTGCCAAGAGCCAAGCAAATGACATTGTTCCCTCTCAGACACCTTCCCCATATACAGCGCCACAAGGAAGTGACACGGGTTGCCCTGCCCTGGCAAATACCTAAGGCTCTGCCCCTAACAATATAATAGGCCCCTGGAGACAAAAAAAAAATATGGCCCAAAGGATCAGAGGTCCAAAAATAGAACTAAGTGATGAAGAGATAGCCAACCTAACAGATGCAGAGTTCAAAACACTGGTAATCAGGATGCTCACAGAATTGGTGGAGTATGTTTGCAATACAGAGGAAAAAGGAAAAGCTATGCAAAATGAAATAAAGAAAAATATATAGGAAACCGACAGCAAAAGGAAGGAAACCTGAACTCAAATCAATGATTTGGAGCAGAAGGAAGAAATAAACATTCAACCAGAACAGAATGAAGAAACAAGAATTCAAAAAAAGGAGGAGAGGCTGAGGAGCCTCTGGGACAACTTTAAACGCTCCAACATCCGAATCACAGGGTGCCAGAAGGAGAAGAGGAAGAGCAAGACATTGAAAACTTATTTGAAAAAATAATGGAGAACTTCCCCAATCTGGCAAAGGAAATAGACTTCCAGAAAGTCCAGGAAGCTCAGAGAGTACCAAAGAAGTGGGACCCAAGGAAGCACACACCAAGGCACATCATCATTACATTACCCAAGATTAAAGATAAAGAGAGAATCTTCAAAGCAGCAAGAGAAATGGAGACAGTTACCTACAAAGGAGTTCCCATCAGACTATCAGCTGATTTCTCCAAAGAAACCTCACAGGCAAGAAGGGGCTAGAAAGAAGTATTCAAAGTCATGAAAGGCAAGGGCCTACATCCAAGATTACTCTATCCAGTAAGCTATCATTTAGATTGGAAGGGCAGGTAAAGTGCTTCCCAGACAAAGTAAAGTTAAAGGAGTTCATCATCACCAAGCCCTTATTAAATGAAATGTTAAAGGGACTTATCTAAGAAAAAGAAGATGATCAAAACTATGAACAGTAAAATGACAACAAACTCACAACTATCAACAACTGAACCTAAAAAAGCAAAAATAAAAACAAACTAAGCAAACAGCTAGAATAGGAACAGAATCACAGAAATGGAGATCACATGGAGGGTTATCAGTGGGGAGGGGAGGGTAGAGGACGGGGTTAAAGGTACAGGGAATAAGAAGAATAATTGGTAGGTACAAACTAGACAGGGGAGTTTAAGAATATTATAGGAAAGGGAGAAGCCAAAGAACTTATATGTATGACCCATGGACATGAACTAAGTGGGGGAATGCTGGTGGGAGAGGGTGTGCAGGACAGAGGGGAATAAAGAGGAGAAAATAAAATAGGACAACTGTAATAACATAATCAATAAAATATATTTTTAAAAATCTTTACAGGTTGCTCTTTTCCTCTCTCAAAATGGAAAGAGGTTTGGGGGAACTATATCCTTATAGCTCCCATTAGCTACTTTGTTGTAAAGAAACTGTGTCAATGAGGAAGTAGCCCTACTCTTCAGCCACCCAGATGATACCCTCTGGACATGTTTGCTTCACTTGGGCCACCTTCTCATGTTTCATCCTGAAACTGCAACTCCAGAGGAGCCCTCCCCACCACAGTGGCTAAACCAAAGAAGGTCAAACCCACCAACAGAGATTCTCCCAGGACTGAGGGAGGATCTCTCCAAACTTAGGCCATGTTGAGGTCCTCTTCAGAGCCCCACAGTTCACACTGAGATGCTCCACTGTCTGGTCCTCTGCAGATACCCAGCGAATCTCTGTCCGTTGCTCCATGGACAGGCTTTGAGGATGTGTGACCAAATGACAGAGGTGCTCCCTAGCTTGACCCTCTGAACACACAATCGCCCTCAGAGCTGGGACTGGCCACACCCAGTCCAGTGTTGTCACACAAACACTTCCATATCTGTGCCACCACAATGGGTGACGTTTGGTCTCATGACTCTCATGAGTTGGTCCACGTAAGCAACTGGGGGAAAAGGGACCCTGGAGCCATTCTGACTTTGGTATTTATGGACAAGTGGAATTCAGAAAATCCAGCTGGATGGGTGCTCCTCCCAGAGCAACTCATCTGTTTTTGACCCCATGTCTCTGTGTTTGGCCCAAAACCATCCCTCGGGAGATCTCCACACCAAAAAGCAGCCCCCTCAGCAGGGGTCTGGAAACAACTTCATTTTGATTTAGTCAGAAAATTCAAGTTGATAGCTTGTTAGTTACATAAAAAGGAGGGGGATAATATTATAAAATCAGGCTTATCTGTATCTTCTTCTGAGAAAGGAGTTAGGAATGTATTGTGAACCAAGAAAATTGTTCCACATTCTATAATCTGTGGGATGAAGACCAAAAGTTTAAGTGTGGAAGAATGTTCAGGATTGAACTTGGTAATTTTATATTGTGTAACTTATAATATTTTAACCTTATTTATGTATCTATTTAGATATAGAAATGTATTTTTTAAGTTCCTAAGTCCACTGCCCAGATAACCTCTGTTGATCTTTTAAAAGTAAAATTTACATGTATGCATTGTTTGAAAATTCAAACAGCACAGAAAGATAGAAAATAGAAACAGCCCCCCTCCCCAACCACCCAATAGTAGCAACAGTCCATATCTCTTGCAAAAAATATATGCATAATACTAAAATCTTTACTTAATTATGTGTACTAAGCTGTGCTTCCTTAATTTATCAGGCTCTAGAGGTTTTTTCAAATGAACACACAGAGATTTCTCATTCTTCTAGTGTCTGTAAAGATCTCATTTTATGGTAGCGCCATTGCTTAAACAGTCCCCTGCTGGTGAAATGTAGATTGCTTTCAGTTCTATCGCTATTCAGACAAAGGTATAATGAACATTCTTGTTCGTTTATCTTGGCCACTTCTGCATATCTACCCATAGGGTCAATTCAGTGCTTTGTAATTGTTAGGTGAAAGGATATGTGTGTTTAAATTTTTGCTTTAAATATATTGCCAAGTTGTCCTAGAACCCGTCCCCCCCCAAAAATTTGTACACTTACCATCAGTGTATAAAAGTGACTGTTTCCCTAAGCCTTCATTGACACTGGATATTACCAATCTTTTAGTTTCTAACAACGTGGTGAGTTTTAAAATGCACCTGGTTATTTAGGCTGTATTTAATTATGAATGAGAATTAGAATCTTTGAAGGATTTGGGGCCACTTGTCTTTCTTTTTCTGTGAATAGCCTGTTCACATCCTTTGACCATTTTTCTCTAAGATTATTCATCTTTTTTTATTGATTTATATGCTCCCTCTACAAATTAAGGGAAAGGGGCCTTTGTGCGGCATGTGTGTGGCAATACCTTTCTCTGGTTTGTTATTTTTACTTTGTTTATTGGCATCTTGCCCACAGAAGTTGAGGCCTACTTTACCTACCTTCTCCTTCACGGCTACAGAATTGTATGTTCTTTTCACAAAAGCCTCCCTTATATTTTCTTGTAGAATTTTTATGATCTTCATTTTTATGTTAAAGTCTTTGAGCCATTTGGAATTTATTTTGATATAAAGAATGAGGTAGAGATTCAGTTTAAGTTTTCCCCAAATGGTTAGCCAACTGTCCCAATGCCATTTGTTAGATAGCTTCCCGTAGGGGACGCAGGGCTCCATACAGTCACCAGAATGGAGTCCATATAAGTGCCACATTGCATTCCCCCAGGTCTGCCAGAGACAGACCAAAGAGGTGCAGGGGGCTCTGTCATCAGCATAAAAGAGAGTCAGGTCACTTGGACAGAGAGGGCACCATTGCTCTGCTAGACAGGGGGGAACAATAGCTTCCCAGTCCTGAGAGAGAAGTAGGACACGCATCCAATGTCTTCCTTTTGAAAGAAAAAAAGAGAGAGAGAGAAGCCTCAGGGAAGAGTGTACTCATTATATAAAAAGAAGAGACACAACCACACCTGAATTTCTGAAGACACACACTTATACACCTACTATACACCTACAAGCCACATGTGTATGCACCCACCCACAGGTACATACACATCACACACACACCCCACTCACACATCAAACTCTTCCCCAGTTTGGGCACCCAAAGAGTTTCTCCAGTAGGGGACGCCCAGTCCTAAAGAACCGTCTCAGTCACGGGAACTCCAAGAATGATAAAACCAATGTTTCTCAAATAATGTTCAAATTCCTTTTAAAGGGAAGAAAATCTAGAAGACTCCCCCAAAGCATATATCCACAATTTCCTAATTTGAGAAAAAGAGAACAAAGACCTGTTCTGTAAAGATCTTTCAATTGCGAGTTAATACATGTGTAACACTGCTAAAAAGATTTGTCATGCTAAAATAAAATGTGAATTTTTAAAATTTCCCCAGAATTAGCCCTGGCTGGTGTGGCTCAGTGCATTGAGCGACGGCCTGAGAACCAAAGGGTCTCTGGTTCAATTCCCAGTCAGGGCACGTGCCTGGGTTGCAGGCCAGGTCCCCAGTTGGGGGTGCACAAGAAGCAGCCACACATTGATTTCTCTCCCTCTCTTTCTCCTTCCCTTCCCCTCTCTCTAAAAAATAAATAAAATATTTTTAAAATTTTCCCCAGAATTAAAAGACCTCCCAAGGACATAGCTGTAGACTCCTGGGGTAGGACAGGGATCAAGAAACTCTGACTAAGGTGTTATCATGCCGCAGATCTACAAGGTCACATCTTCCACACACAGGAGTAAAACAAGTCTTTCTCCTTTTCCTTCCTCTATTTCTGCCTCTCCTAGTTCAGCTGACCCAGGGCTCTAGGCAAAAAAATGTAATCTCCTCCCCTTTTCCTTTGTTCCTTAATCCCTTTGAGTTTTTCCAGTAAAAATATTTTATGATTTTTATTGGGAATTTTTAAAAAAATCTTTATTATAAAAGTAGACAATTTAGAAAATACAGATTTTTTTAATGGGAAGCCACCTCCTCACGCTAGGTATTTCTTGAAGGTGCAGTGAGCTTCCTTCCTTCTTGCCTTTTTCTTTGCTGGAGTGTTTTCCAGTAAGCACCTAGCAAGGGGCAGTGCGGTCACACAGAACACCACCCCCTACAGGGCGCAGGGACCCAGGGTGGCCTGAGAGCTCTGTCTCAACTGTCAGAGGTTGGAGCTGTGAACGGGCTGGCCTGGGAGAGACCTGTCCCAATCTCCTGCCGTGTTCTCCCAAAGGTGTTTGTTCTTTTCTGGAGACTCCCCTGGGGCTAGAATGGGAGGGAGGGTGTTCAGACCCTCCCAGCCTTGCTCTCTCCATCCTCTGCACTTGAGCTGCCTCTTGAAGAGCTGGTGGGGAGAAGGGGCAGGGGTTTTCAGTGGAGGTGGGAACATGCACCTAGGTACAGTTAGGAGGGCAGTGAATGCCAAGCTAAGGAGGCTGAGGGAGCCCGGGTCACATTTCAGCTGAGCAGTGAGGTAGTGGAAGCTGTGCCTTAGGGAAACCTGAACGGGCCCGTGGCCAGGCCTAGAAAGCAGTGGAATAAAATGGAGTAGAGGGCTGCTGGCACCCACTGACCCTGCAGCTACCTCTCCTGACACCCGCCACCTGACACTATGCTCCAGCAACCCCAAATCGCTGCCCACACCAGACTGCTTCTCACCTCCATGTCTTTGCTGGTACCGAAATGCCTCTGCCTGGAAGGCCTTCCCTTTCCAACACTTTTCATTGGCAAACGCTGAAACATGATTTAATAAACTCTTCTCAAAGGTTTTTTCTTCCAAGAAATCTTTGGGCAAGGTAAGGTGCCCCTCCTGGCTCCTCCCAGCATGAAAGTCAACAAGAACTCTCCCTGGGCTCAGCTGAATCAAGTCACGGTTTGATCAAGACCAGAAAATATAAATTGGCTCCATCAGTGTCTTGCCCTTACCATACCCAGAATTTGCCTGTCCCCCACGGGACACCCTGCCAGCTGTCAGGCCTCAATATCCACACCCCGAAGAGAGGAGGGAATGGGCTGGGGAGGGCTGGAGTGACAGGGCAGGACATATTTGCCTAAAGGTGCTTTGGGCTGACTGATCACAGGAGGGAAGTGGCACTGGGGACAAGCGGGCTGGGCATCGGAGCCTTCGTGGAGAGCTGGACCTCAGAGGCTGGGCTGGGGGCCCTTGGAAGAGAAGCTCCTGGGGGCCCAGACTCACCCCCAGCACGGCCCCTCACCCACGCTGCCCAACGACCAGGCGGGAGCCATGGATAAGTTCCGCATGCTCTTCCAGCACTTCCAGTCCAGCTCCGAGTCAGTGATGAACGGCATTTGCCTGCTGCTGGCCGCGGCCACTGTCAAGCTGTACTCCTCCTTCGACTTCCATTGCCCCTGCCTGGCACGCTACAATGCCCTCTATGGCCTGGGCCTACTGCTCACACCCCCCCTCGCCCTTTTCCTCTGCGGCCTGCTTGCCAACCGGCAGACCGTGGTGATGGTGGAGGAATGGCGCCGACCCGCTGGTCACCGGAAGAAGGACCCAGGTATCATCAGGTGCGGTTCCACACCTGAGGCCTTTGGGCCCCTCCCACTCCTGCACAGGCACCTCCAGGGGCACCCCAAACCCCAATTCTCCCCTGTGGGCATTGTCAGGACCCCCCACACCTGCACAGGAATTGCTAGGGACACCCCAAACCCTGACCCTACCCTATGGGCACCGTCAGGCTCCCCACCCACAAAAACACTGCCAGCTAACTACCAAGTCGCAGTGGCCACCATGGGTGTTGTGAGAGCTCCTCACTGGCCCCTACAGTCACTCCCAAGTGTGCCCCCTCCTTTCCCCAACTAAAGCATCATCAGCTTATGAGACCCATTTGCAGTTTCCAATCTGAAAACAGATATTTCTTTTTCTTTTTCTTTTTTTAAGAAAGATTTTTATTTATTTTTAGAGAGAGGGGAAGGGAGGGAGAGAGACATCAATGTGTGGTTGCTTCTCGCGCGCCCCCTCCTGGGGACCTGGCCTGCAATCCAGGCATGTGCCCTGCTGTAAATTGAACTGGCAACCCTTTGGTTCTCCTGCTGTGGCTCAATCCACTGAGCCACAACAGCCAGGGCCAGATATCTCTGTTCTTGTCATTTGTCACCTTTCTGTGGCCAGTGCTAGAGATAAATGAGTGATACAGAATTACCCAGGTCACATCTGTCATGCTGGTCATGGATTGATTGTACCTCACCACATGCATGAAGGGCCATCCCATGGCATGCATAGAGCATTTGCATGTAGTGAGAGGCATGACTGTCTTAATGGCTGCATCCCTCTCCTATAAGCTCTCCAGGGCAGTTTGTACCACGGTGCCTTCAGAGCCTCCCACCTGGTGGGCTCCCTCTATCAAAATCAGTTGACAGAGTTTAGCAATTCAAATTGCTCCTTGGCCAACACTGAACAGCAGTTCAGTGCCAGGCACCATGCCAAGCTCTGTGTGTGCACGGCCTCTGAATTCTCACCTCGTCCCTGGGTCTGCTCCTATAGGGGACCCATTGTTAAGGATGAGGGACCTGGGGCACAGGGAAGTTAAGTAACTTCGCTGAGCTCCCACTGGCAGGAAGAAGCACAACTCACTCTGCTCCCCTTAGTGTTTTGGACAAAATGTCTAAGCCCTCTAGACCTGTGGGCAGTGGCTAGAGGGGCTTGGTGGGTTTTGGCCCACTCATGATCTCCTCCTCCGCCCTATGCTGTGACAGGGACAACTGTGGTATCCTCAACAGTGTGTAAGGTAACTTCATGACAAGTCTTTGGTTCCAACTTCTAACCACAGTGCCCCCATAGAAAATGCTGGAGCCTCCCACCCCCAGCCTACAGGGCATTTATAATCCACACTGGGTAGGTCATGCACACACACACAAACACACAGCATGTACCATTTTATGTTCATATGCAGTGCAACTTGGAAACATCTACATCCCATGCACAAGCAGCCTGTTTTGTTTTCCTTGGGGGCTCTGCGCTCCCTGTCATCCAGACACACAGGGAGGGTCACATGCACTGAGTGTGACCTTGACCTTCTTCTTGGGGATCCAGTGGTTGCAGCTCCACTGGGCACCTGTTCTGTGACCAACACCCACTGCAGGCCCCGAGGAGGGTGGAGTAAGCCAGGAGAGGCCCCTGGGGACAGTCAGAGGGTGGGCTCCCTGGATGGGGCTGGTGTTTGAGGTGCTATGTCAGGGAGGGTTCTTGGGCAGGGCTGTCTTAGCTTAGGCTCCCCTCAAAAGCAGGCTCTTGGGAGAATGTGATAATGGGCGGGCAACTGGGGTTCAGTACTTCTGGGAGAGTGGGTAAGACACACCTCAGAAATGTCCCACTGAGGGCCTAGGAAGAAGGAGTATTTATTCACCAGACCCCATCCCTCTTGGGTTGAAGGTCAGCTGGGGTGGGGGGTGTTGACTTTCTATCTCTTGCAGCCTAGGCCTCAGGCAGGTTGAGGTCCAAGGCCCTGAGGCCTCTACCTGAGCAGGAGCTCTCCGCCAAAGCTGTCGATGCCTCTGGCTGGGCAGGGCCCCCGGCAGAGCCTGCCGCAAGGCCTAGAGCAGGAAGAACACCAGCTCCTCAGTGTGGCAGTCCTGGGACTCCTGGGGCCCCCAGCCCACCTTCCTCCTCGCCCTCTGCTGCCGGGACCCCTGCAATGGAAGCTGCAGCCATTCCTTTGATGTAACTACGACTGTTATTTCCCAGCCCTCCGGGGAAGTCCATCTTTGCATCTCTCCTATAGCCTTCCTGCTTCAGCTGAATTCCAGTTGCCCTTGGTGACCCCGCTTTCCTCTCCTCCCAGGTATATGTGCTCCTCTGTGCTGCAGAGAGCCCTGACCGCCCCCCTTGTCTGGATCCTGCTGGCTCTCCTTGATGGGAAGTGCTTTGTGTGTGCCTTTAGCAGCTCGGTGGACCCTGAGAAGTTTCTGGACTTTGCCAACATGACCCCCAGCCAGGTTCAGCTCTTCCTGGCCAAGGTGCCCTGCAAGGAAGATGAGCTGGTCAGGGACAGCCCTGCTCGAAAGGCAGTGTCTCGCTACCTGCGGTGCCTGTCACAGGTAACTTGGAAGGTCCTCTCCCAACCCTCCCACATATCTTGCATGGGTTCCGAAGGGTAAAGAGATACAATTGACCTCCTGTGGCCCCATCCCACTGTTGGAGGCATGATCAGGTAGCAGGTGGTCCCTAGGGGGATCAGGGGCACGATTCACGTACAGGTCAGTGTTGGGCCTTAGGAAGCGAGCACTCAGTCATCAATGCTGACTCACCCCGAGACAGAGACCAGGCGCCCATATGCTCTCGGAGTCGGCCAGGCCAACCCTCAGGAGGCTGGATGGCAGGAAAGCACTGGAGATAGTCTGTTCTTTCTGCCCCATACACACGTTCTTCCCACCCCTCAGAAATAATACTAATTGTCTTTTATCGAGCACTTATGTATCAGGGACTTGGTTGAAATTTCATATGCATTATTCCATTTAATTCTCAGAACAACCCTATGAAATGGATGCAGTCATTATCATGACATTTTACAGATGAGAAAACGGAGGCTCTGAGAGTTTAGTTCACTAGGCTGGGCAGGGATCTGAATACACATGTTATAACACAGCACGTTATACACATGCTGATCCTCTTAACCGCCTCCCTACAATGCAGGTTCTCCCCAGAGGCCTGGCTCTTCACAGAGTGTCAACTCCGTCCTCCTGGAAGCAAACCCCAGCCCCATTCCCAGCCCAGACCCTAGTTTCCACTGCCACCACTCCCAAAGCCCCAGGCTGGGCCATGTCCTCCAAAAAGTATTTATATGAACCCATACATGCTGAGTATTGCTGGGGCTGCAGAGAATAAAAACATGACCCCACCCCTTCACAGAGCTGAGACAGGCTGGTGGCAAATGAAGGTCTGTGGTGTGGTGTAGAGAGGACCAGTGCTCAGGATGTACTTGATTCTAGTTCAGACTGTGGCCTTGGCCATGTCACTCACCCTCTGGGTCTCAGTTTCTCCTGCAAAATAAAGGGAGGTTTGGTCTCCGTCACCTTGACGGTCCCTGTGGGCTTAAACGCTCTCAGCTTCACTCGCTCATTGGAAAAAGTGTGGAATTTTCCATCAGACCGGGCTTTGAGTCCTGACTCAGCTGTAAGTCTATCAGGCACATTATGTGCTCCTGGCATGTAAAATACTCACATGAATATTTTAAATTGGCAAGTGGAGGGTGGGAGTGGGGGTTTTTGCGAGAGGCCAAAGGAGAGATCATCTTTGTGTTAGAGGAGTGATGTCTCTGTTCCAGGACCACACCACTGCTCTGGTATTAGGCGAGGCCTGGAAGAGACTATAGCCATGGGTGAGCAGAGAGGAGGGGGAGGAGCCAGCTAGGTGGGGGCTCCAGCCTTCGAGAACTACTTCCAGTTGTTTCTCACTCTTGGCCTAGAACATTGTCCACTGTTCGTATCTTATACAACTAAACCTCACTGTTCCCCGAGCCCTCAAGTTTGGGTTGGATTAAATCCTATGACTCCCTCTACATCCCTCAACATGGCACATGGCCTGTCATCGCCTATTGTTTCCTCCACTTAAGTGTGAGCTCTATGAGAGAAAAGAGTGGGTCCCTGGTGCCTCCCCCCAAATAGAAGATAGATGGATGCATAGATGGGGTGGATAACTATATGTGAGGATGGAAAGGAGGGTGGCTGGCTGGCTGGCTGGCTGGCTGGCTGAGAGTGTAGGGAAGGTAAAACTTTACCTCTTCCAATCTTAGTTTTTCCACTGAGGTGATAACAAAAAACATTAGCAAATGGAAAACAGTTTATTAATACATGCAGTGCACTTTACATGGGAGAAACCTAAACCAATGATTAACTCAAAGCGGTGGCTTAGAATTCTGGCTTATATATCATCTTCGACAAAGAGCACTATCTGTAGAGAAATGACAGGACAAAGCAAAGCGGCTTTGGGCTCCCAAGGGCAGACACTGTGGGAAGTAAATGTGAGAGGAACTGTGGAGTTTCTTACTCCTTACTGATAGAGTAAGTTTCGTCCACACATTCCTCTGGTACTGTCTCTCGGCTGATAAGTGTCTGTCTCCAGTAAAAGAAGAATTACATCTTGCCTTTAGGCAGAAAAGGGGAAGGTAGAAAGAGTTTTCCTATGTTTGCTACTTTTTTTTTTTAAGATTTTATTTATTTATTTTTAGACAGAGGGAAAGGGAGGAAGAGGGGGAGAGAAACATCAATGTGTGGTTGCCTCTCGCATGTCCCCCACCAGAGACCTGGCCTGCAACCCAGGCATGTGCCCTGACTGGGAATTGAACCGGCAACCCTTTTATTCACCGGCCATCGCTCAATCCACTAAGCCACACCAGCCAGGGCATTGCTTCTTAATTGTCTTCAGCTCAAAATAATTTTATGTTAAAGAAACATACTTTGGGGTGATATATTCTGGTTTCCAGAAGAAAGATTGGGAGGATGAATGGTGGTGTATGAATGGTTGGATGCATAAACTGAAGGTAGAATGAGTATTAGAACATGAATGGATGGAAGGGTAGATGGCTGAATAGGAGGATGGATGATAGACAATGGAAAGATGGTTGGAGGGTGTCTGGACAGGAACGTGATAGGTATATAGTCAGATGAGAGGATGGATGACTGGATGGATGGGGTAGAGGGATAGCTGGGTAGATGAATGGCTGCAAAGATGAGAGAATGAATGGAAGGGAGAATGGATGGAGGTGGTTGGTAGGATGCATGACTAAATGCCAAGTAAAATGGATCCGAGGAAGGATGGAAGAGATCTATAAAGGGATAGACTCCGGAACATACCCATGCCTGCCACGCCCACACCTAACATTGCTCTCCCCACCCTCTTAGGCCATCGGTTGGAGTATCACCCTGCTGCTGATCGTGGTGGCCTTCCTGGCCCGCTGCCTGAGGCCCTGCTTTGACCAGACAATCTTCCTGCAGCGCAGATACTGGAGCAACTACGTGGACCTGGAGCAGAAGCTCTTCGACGAGACGTGCTGTGAGCATGCGCGGGACTTCGCACACCGTTGCGTGCTGCACTTCTTCGCCACAATGCAGAGTGAAATGCAGGCGCGGGGGCTGCAGCGGGACACCGCCAGCAGGGGCGCTGAGACCCCCGAGATCTCAGAGCCCCCCGAGGGCGTGGACGGCGGGAGCGGGAAGGCCCATCTGCGCACAGTCTCCAGCCGGGAGCAGGTGGACCATCTCCTGAGCACCTGGTACTCCAGCAAACCGCCGCTCGACCTCGCGGCCCCAGGGCTCTGGGGGCGTGGCCTCAGCCACCGGGCCCCCACTGTTGCCGCGTGTACCGAGCTGTCCCAGCAAACCGACGTGTAGCCCCCCACAGACCGCCACGTAGCTCCACTATTCCGCAGTGTCCCCCCGTCAAGGGTCAGTGCTGGCTGGGGTCGGGGGCTTTCCAAGCTGTTGGAACCCCGAGGCAGGACAGCCTAACCCTTGCTGGCCTCCTTCCTCCAAAATAGCCTAGTTTCTGGGTGTGGCCGCCCCTGTGCTCTAAGGCAGGGCTTTACAAATTTGAATGCACTCATCATTCAGCTGGGCTTTTGTGAAATACACATTCTGATCTGCGCATCCAGGACTGGGTCCAAGGCTGCATTTCTAACAGGCTCCCAGGTGATACTGCAGATTCTGTTCAGTGGACTTAACTTTGAGTAACAAGAATCTAAATAGATCTGCCATGGGTTCTGGGTTCTAGGTGTCCAGATTCTAAATAATAATACAATAACAACAACAACACATGTTTATATGGTGCTTACTATGTGCTAGGAATTGTTCTAACTTCTTTGCGTACAGGGGTGGGCAAAGGTAGGTTTACAGTTATGTGTTTATTCTTGTATTATTAATTATTGTATTACTTATATTATTTCCATATGAAAACTGCAAACCTACTCTTGCCCACCCCTGTATATTAGCTTATTTTATCCTCATGATAGCCTAATGCAATATGATTATTAGCCCTATTTTTTAGAAGAGAAAACTGAGGCTTAAAGAGGTTAAGTTGCCCAAGGTCACCCATTTAAGATCCGAAATTTGATCGCAGTAGGTCTGGCTCCAGAGTCTGTTCTGAGCTACTGCATTAGTCAGCCCTCTAGATAGTTTCGTTTGTGTATTTGTTTTCAGTGCTCTGCTTGGGTTTCCTGCTGCTTCCACCAGGGTTCTCCGAGGAAGCTCTAGCAAGCTCTGCGTGTTAAGTTCCTCTTGCAAGTGATGATTAGTGCCTCTTGCCGGCTACTGCACATGAATAGTTTATATTTTCCAGTTGAGGGTTTTTTTCTGTTTTTGAATGTCAGGAGGGCTGACCCTTCCAGCCCCCAACTTCCCAAGTCCCACCAATTTTATTTCTAGCAGACAGAGGCTGAGCAGCCCTGCCTGGTGCAGCCCCCTTGAAGGTGCAGCTCCTTTTGAGGTGCAGCTCCTCTCTCAGCCCAGCTTTTCTTAACCTCCTTCAGTTAGCCGGCACTTCCTCCCTCACCTCTCCACTCTCCGCCCTCCCCACCACCTGCGGCCTGACACCTGAGCTCAGCATCTCTTTGTAAGGCTGCCTCCTTCCTCAGGCATTCCCAGGGGTATCTACCCACTACCCTCAGCAAGAAGCTGGCACACGGGTGAGGATCTCCCCTAGTGTACGATGTAAGGACCAGATCTGCAAAGCAGGGTAGGGGCGGATCTAGACATCGCCACACTGAACCAGATGATTCAGTGAGTTCTAATGTTTAAGAACCTTTGGGCCAAGTGTGGATGTGGGGTCTGGCTCCGGGATGAAAACCCTTGAAATGCCAGGATTAGGTCTTGCTAAAAATAATAATAATAATAAAAGAAGAAGAACAAAAAAGAAAAAAGAAAGTAAGAAAAACTGCCACTCAGTGTTTGGTGGCTCTAACAGGAAGGGGTGGGGAAGATCTAACCTGTGAACTCTGGGTCCCTGTTCCTCCCTAATGACTCACTCACCACACACACACACGCATTCACAGTCCACTATCATCTTCATCAGCACAAACAGTGCAGCCCCATTCTGCCCTGGTCCTCAGGGCCTAGAGGCAGTCTAGGGGCTCCCTGGATGCCCCCCCTAGAACCCAGCCCCCTCCATATCAGGCTAGACACATCTGCTCTCCTGGGCTCTTGCCAAGGGACCTCGTAGGACCAGACAATCCCTGCATCTCAGTCTCCCCCGCCTGCCCTGCGGTGGTTAGGCCATGCAAATATCGGAAATGGCACTGGGGCGGGCAAGATTTAGGCAAAGTGTTAGCAGGGATTGGGTCGGGAGGGAGGTGGGGGAGCCTGAAGATGGCCCAGTCAAGCACTGGTGAGATCCCAGCCTGGGGAAAGGAGGCTCAGGGACCACCATTTGGGCTGCAAGGATGCATCATCTGGACCAGTAAAAAGCCTCTGACAGCCATCAATACTCTCGCCTTCTTATATGGAGCACTTATAGAGCGCCTACTGCATAGACAGCCCTGTACCAGGGAATAGGGAAGAGAGCATACACAGTTGATAGAGCCTGCCATCAGGGAGCTTGCCGTCTAACAGAGAGACAGTCAGTGATGGGTACAGAAATCATCATCCAAAGCAAAAGCTGGAAGTGATATGATAGAGGGAAGTCAGGTGCCACTGGGATTTCGCATGGAGAATAATGGCTCCAAGCTGCAGGATCAGAGAAGATTTTGTCTGAATGGGCCTCAAAGGATGGGGAGGGTTTTGGCAAGTGGAGAAGACGCAGGGGTGGGGTAGAGCACCTCAAGGGAGGAAAAAGCAAGAACAAAGGCAAAGAGTTGGGAAAGGGGCACAGCACACGTTTCATTTATTCATTCAACAAATATGTATCCTTCTTAGGCGAGGACCTAATACCTCTGCTAACACAGCCCGACAGTACTTGAGCTGCCTGGGCAGCCACATCTCACCCATGGCTGCGGCCTCCTCCACTGCTCTGCTCTCTGGGCACCTCTCCCGCAGCTGGAGGAGAGCAGCACCCACTTGGGCACCTCACACTCCTGCTCTCCTACGCAAATTGGACATTTTCCTAAAGGTCCGGCACCCGCTCTGCAGAGGCCCCCTTTGCATGCTGCTTTTCATGATACTTAACTCCTCCAGCACTGGGGTGGGTGCCAGGACAGCGCTTCTGAGGGCAGGAGGCAAAGGGCCAGTGCACATCCCACCATGGCGACTGGGTGAGTTTGCCACCGCTGCATCAGAAAATTTGAGCAGGGTCGTGACACCCTGCTTTCCATCTACACCCAGTCATGCTCTATGGAGAGATGGGGAAGACATAAAGCACTGCTAAATGCACTACCTGAGCCCTCTCCTAGAGCAGATAGACAAGGGGCCCCCAAGGTCCATCTCCTAATCTCCGGAACCTGCGAATGTGTGACCTCCACAGGTGACTTCACAGATGTGACTATGTTAAGAATCTGAAGATGGGGAGACTCCTAGATGATCCAGTGGGTCCCACGTAATCACAAGTGTCCTCATAAGAGGGAGGCAGGCGGGTCAGAGTCAGAGATGTGATGACAGAGGCAGAGGTTAGAGTGATGCAGGGCCACAAGCCAGGAAATGTGGGTGTCTTCTAGAAGCTAGAGAAGACCGGGAAATGGATTCTCCCTTAGAGCCCCCAGAAGGAACACAGCCAGCCAACTCCTTGATTCTTAGCCCACTGAGACCCACGTCAGGCTCCCGACCCCCAGAACTATGAGAATATATTTGTGTTGTTTTAAACAACTGTGGAGATTTTTTGCAGCAGCTATAGGAAACTAACACCATTTTCAAAGAAAAGCTTGGGGGCAGAGATGATCATTATTCCTATGACCAGGTTATAACAGTCATTTACCGAGCGCCCACTGCGGGCCTGGCCCTGCGCTAAACTCACTGAATCCTCAATACGACCCGAGAGGTAAATCCTTTTATCCTCCCCATTTCACATGGGGAGGCTGTGGCACCCAGAGGTTAAATTACTTGCCGAAGGTCCCTGGATAGTATGTGGCAGGGCAGAGACATGAACCCAGGTCCTCAACTAGGTTGCTCTTATCCACTCTGTGACATGGTTTGTTGCCAAGAAAAAAGTCGACTCTTCAGTGAAAGAAACACTGAGCTAATGGGTAGGGCCTTGAAGTGGATTTGGGTGGGCAGAGTGAGGGCAGATGGCACTCCAGGAGGGGACAGCACAAACAATGGGGTGATAGCTAAGGAGTCTCCCCCAGCAGCCTTGAAACCCTTCTGTGGTCACCACCACAGCTCTGGCCTTAGCTACTCCTCAAGGCCCCACCCCCCCGGTCTCCCTCACCGGGCATCGGTGCCGGCCCTCCCCCTTCAGAGGCAAGAGTCTGTAGCCTTCACATGCTGGTGCTTGAGACATTGATTGACACATGACACCAGGGCAAAGAGGGACTTTGGAGACATCTACAGCGAGCTCGGCGGAAAAATGATTATATCTTATCTTACAGAATTATTCAAAAATGTGGCATGAAGTATTAGAAAAAGATATCAAATGCTGTTTTGGTGTAAAGCATCCAAATGAAATCTCCCAGGCTTTTTAAAATGAGAAATTTGAGCTTACTTCAGTGAGCGCTTCTTAACATCAGATTTTGAAATGACTACAGGCAGATCTTATTCAAGGCTCTTCTTTAAAAACTGAGATATAATTGACATGTAATATTATGGTTCAGGTGTACAACATAATGATTTGATGTGCGTTTGTGTTGTGAAATGATCACCACAATAAGTCTAGTTAACATTCTTTGCCTCACATAGTTACACTGTCTTTTTTTATGATGAGTGCTGGCAAGATTTACTTTTTCACTGCGTTTGAATACACAATACAGTATTAGTGCAATGCTGTACATTGCATCCCAAGACTTATTTATTTTATAACTGGAAGTTTGTACCTTTTGACCATCTTCACTCACCACCCATACCCTCAATGCTCCTTAGTAATGATCTCTTCAAATGTTTGATAAGTACCACCCACAGAAGGCTCGGCCCACGTAGGTGATAAGTGTAAAGCTAATTTTTAGAACCATTTGAAAGTTTACAACAGTCTGAATGGTATGTAAACACTCCAGTGCTCATCCTTTACTTTTAATAACTGTAAACAACTTTCTTGTAATAATGAAAATAACAGGATTAGAATCCAATCAAATGGATTCATTTCAAGATTTTAAAATAACACCAAAGTTAGAATTTGCACAGAGTGTATATGTGACGAGAGTAGCACCGTGCAGCCAGCTAGGGCACCCTTAACGGGCACGTCGGCTACAAACAGCGCCCATTAGAGAAGACGGGGACTCCAGGCGGCTCCCTGGAGCTGCCCTCCTCCTGGGCTCCCGGGCTCCCGGACTCCCAGACCCTGGAGCTCTCGGGCTGCTGCACCACCCCACCACTCCCCACCTGGGACCGTGCCAGGGTCTGCTGCAGCTCGGACCCATTGAAAGCCATGCACATTGACGCTGCAGCATGTCCTTAGCTGGTGCTCCCTCATCCTGCTCTCCCCCCTGGGGTGCCCCTTCAGAAGCCCCCCAAAAGGGTCCTCCAGAGGCCACCAGCCTACAGGCTCCATTTGCCATGGGCCCAGCCCAAGGGCAAAAACAAGCAATATCTTTCTCCCCCTGTAGGCTATTTGTGACACTAACTTTTCCTCCCGGGCTAGTAAAACAGAAGAACTTGATTCAGCTGGAAGAGAAAGGCCAAAAACCACTTCCCTGCCCCTCTTCCACTCCCACCCCCATCTAGCCTGTGTAAACTTTAGTTAGTAACTTAACCTCTCTGAGCCTCAGTCCCCACCTCGGTAACACGGGGACAATAGCATGCACCCCTTAGGGCTGCATGAGGATTACAGGAGGTGAGGCACGTGAAGTGCTGGCATAGGGCCTGACACAGGAAGGCCTGGTCAGTGCAAGTTCTGTTGATCACACAGAGACACACAGACCACTAATGTGGTTACATGCACACATGCAGATACACAGATGCTGAGGCCCAAAGCCAGAGCGAGCACGCATGGCAAATGCAGGGATGCACAGATCTGTGGGTCCCATGGAGCCAGCCTGTCCAGGGTCTTGTTCTCTGTCAGTCCCGGCCCCACACTCTCAGCCCAGACAGGAGCCATCTGGTCGGAGCTGGGTCTGACCTGCTCTTCTGGGAGAACTGGTGGGCATCAAAGGGAGCCCTTTAAGCTCCTCTCCACTTTGATGGGAGGGACCCCTCCTGGTTCCCGCAGACAATCTAGAGACCTGAGCTCCAGGCATGAAACCCCACAATCTCACCCCTTTATCTTTTAATCTGTGAGGAGTAGAAGTAGGAGACAGAGCCAGGAAAGGATTTTTCACCCAATCTACAAAACACAGACACCCACAGAGACAGAAGCAAACCAGACATAAAAGCACCTGTATTTCACTCTTAGGCCATCACTCCCTGCCCGGTAGGGAGGGGACCCAGGAACCTCTCGGGTATAAATCCTCTGGCTCCAAATTCAGGGTTTTTTACTCTATGCCATGCTGCATTAGCATTATGTCCCCACCACCACCACCACATCCCCGCTGTGACCAATATCATCACCATAACCACTGTCATCACTGCTGCCACCACCATCACCGCCATCACCATCATCACTACCATCACTGTCATCATCACCACCATTACCACCTTCACCTCCAACAGCACCATTCCCAGCGCCAACACTGCCATCACCAACACTGTCACCAGCAGTAGCAGCAGCAACACCACCACAGTTGTCACCCCCATTACAGCCGCCACTATCGTTGCCGTCACTATGTCATCATACCGTCATTGTCTGAGCTCATGGAGGAGCCCTTGTGGACCCTGATACAGCACAGAGGAAAGGCCCAGTCGTAAGGACAGGAGGAAGGTGACATGCTTCCGAGGAGCCTAGGGGACAAGGTTCAGAAGCTCAGGCCTCTGCAGCCGCCCTGAATTGTCCCAAACTCCAACCCTGCATCTGAGCCTCCTTGCCCTCCTCCCACACCCATAGAGAACTGGTCCCCGTCAGGTGTGGCCCTGGCAGTTTCCCTATGCCGGAGGTGGCTGTGGAGAGAGAGGCCCGGGAGGGGAGGGTCAGAACCCTGGCTACACCCACAGGATTGGCCACCCGGTGCCTCTCAGCCAGCACCTGACTAGAAGGTTCCTCAATGAGACAGTGACCTCAGCCACTGCTCTGAGTTCTGTCCATCTCAGTCATGAGGTGGGCATCCAGTGGGCACAGCGGGCTGCAGAGCCCATCCTGGAGGCAGCGGTGAGGTGGGAGGAGGCCACCAGGCCCTGAGGGGGACGCAATGGACAAGTTCCGGATGGTCTTCCAGTTCCTGCAGTCCAACCAGGAGTCCTTCATGAATGGCATCTGTGGCATCATGGCTCTGGCCAGTGCCCAGATATACTCAGCCTTCGATTTCAACTGCCCCTGCCTGCCTGGCTACAATGCTGCCTATAGTGTTGGCATCCTGCTGGTGCCGCCCCTGGTGCTCTTTCTGCTCGGCCTGGTCCTGAACAACAACGTGTCTATGCTGGCAGAGGAGTGGAAGCGACCCCCGGGTCGCCGGGCCAAGGACCCCGCCGTGCTGCGCTACATGTTCTGCTCCATGGCCCAGCGCGCCCTCATTGCTCCCGTCGTCTGGGTGGCTGTCACGCTGCTCGATGGCAAGTGCTTCCTCTGTGCCTTCTGCACGGCCGTGCCCGTGACTGTGCTGGGCAACGGCAGCCTGGTGCCTGGCCTGCCTCCGCCTGAGCTTGCCCGCTTGCTGGCCCGGGTGCCCTGCCCAGAGATCTATGACGGCGACTGGCTGCTCGCCCGTGAAGTGGCCGTGCGCTACCTGCGCTGCATCTCCCAGGTGAGGGGGGGAGGTGGCCCTGGGCTAGGTCTCCTCGCACAGTCCTGGGTCTCTCTGTGGGGGCTTAATTCCCCCACCTCTCAAAACGGTGCCTCCTCAAGAACAGTCATGTTTCCCCAACAGACTGGGGCTCCCCCTAAAATGGAGCTCTGTGGGGCAGGGGCTTATTTCCCACCTTAGGCAGGGGCTTCTGAAGGCCAAGTGCCTTATTCAGATCAGGGGAGAGTATTATGACTACTGAAGCCCAGAGGCCTGTGCCCTGCCCTGAAGTCCCCAGAGCAGACCCAGCGGCACAGCCCGCCCCATATATCCTCCATCCTAAGCTCCGGCTTAGAAGCCTGGGGGAATTTGCATCCTTTCCCTCTTCCAGGTCAGGGCAGTGGTGATGCCAGTGGGCAGCTGGAACATTTGGGTACATTTCCCTGGCAAATGCCCCCAGATGGTACATCCCTGCTTGGGGAGTGGGAGCTGAGGGTCCCGGTGCCCCTGGACCAGAAGGCTTGGGCAGGGGGGATGCCCTATTGTGATATGCCATAAAGGCAGGGTTGGAGAGCCCACTGATGGGAAATCCAATGCTCGGGTCTCCCCAGCCTCATTCCCAAGGGGACTCACCCATCTGAGCCCCTTGGGCCACCCCTGCAGTCATTGCAGTGTGGGGAGAGCAATGTGGGCAGCACGCCTTTGCAGCTTGTGGTCCAGGGGTCTGCCAGGGGAGAGGGCCGGGGCTGGGCCTGCCCTGCAAGGGAGAGAGAAACATGTACCCTCTGCTCCAGAAAGTCCAGACACCCCAGCTCCCTCTCTCCAGCCCAGAACTCTCTCCTGGAGGCCTGCACCACCACCAGACCCCCCATGTGAATATCACACTCCAAGTGTCTGATACAAACTCCGATTCCCTCCCAGACCTGTGCCTCCTCTCCTGTGAGCACTTGTTCCATTGTCAGTCCCAGGCCTCAGGGCCTGGGGCAACTGTCCCTCCACCTGATTTTTTTTCACCGTTAGCTTCAGGATTTTAATATCTTCCTGCTAAACTATCTGCGCAAGGAGGAGTACACAGATGTGCATTTGTGGCAATAGGAGGCAACTTGCTAAAAACCTCTTTTTCCTTTGGTGAGGAGGGCCAGATGAAAAAAGAAAAATGGGAAAGGAAGGAGGAAGAAGGACACAGAAGG
This sequence comes from Mormoops blainvillei, assembly GCA_004026545.1. Lineage (NCBI taxonomy): Eukaryota > Metazoa > Chordata > Mammalia > Chiroptera > Mormoopidae > Mormoops > Mormoops blainvillei. Next base: position 51,066 of record PVJD01002926.1, read on the forward strand.
AGAAAGAAAGGAGTTCCGAATAAGCAGTGGCTGTTCAGTGCGCTATCTGACACCATGCAAAGGCGCATCCTCTGTGTGTCCTGTCTTTCCCTCCACCTGAACATCGCATCACAGTCTAAAACTGCTCCCAGAGGACAGGTCGACTAGCCCGTGGACATATTTCATTTGGCCTTCAGAGGTTGAATTAAAAATTCAATTTTAGAATTAATTGGCATCATATAAAAAACAGACATTTTCACATAAAAAGCAGGTTTCCAGCTTTATTTGAAACTTTGGGAGATCCAGCCCCACAGGGCCTACCTTTCCACAGGAAGCAGCAAAGGGGGTGCCCCGCCCCTGCAAACGCAGGCTCCACCGCTCCCCATTGGATATCTGCTCTGCCAGACCCATTATAGACATTCCGGTTTGCTCTGCCTCCCCCTTTCCGGCCTGGCCAGACGCTTCTCTGTGCGGCCGGGGGCTGACCCTGAAGCATAGGTTCGGGGGCCTATTGGTGTATGTACAGCGGCTAACAGTTACTGAGCACTGATTATGTACCAGGCACGGTGCTAAGTTTAATATTACATTTAGTCCTCACAACATCCTATGATAATAGTACTCTCGCCAGCCCCACCTATAGATGAGGAAACTGAGGTACAGAAGTTGCCTTCCTCCTGGTCAACTAGTAAGTAGCGGAGACAGGATCCAAACTCAGGCAGCCTAACTGGTCTTCCAGGGTCTTCCTAGTTAACTCCCGTGTGTTGGGTGCCAGGCCTACACAAAGGACACTTTACTCACTCTGACATAGAAAGTGGGATGGAAGGAGGGGTGGTGTGTGGACAGGCTGAGGATGCCGGATGGCAGTGCCGCTGACTCTTTTTCTTTCTTTTTTTAAAAAAATTGATTCTAGAGAGAGGGGAAGGGAGAGAGAAAGAGAGGGAGAGAAATATTGATGTTAAAGAGAAACATCCATTGGTTGCCCTTGCACATGCTTTGACTGGGGACCAAACCCAACCTGAAACCCAGGCATGTGCCCTGATCGGGAATCGAACCAGCGACCTTTAGGTTTGTAGGACAACGTCCCACCAACTGAGCCACACTGGCCAGGGCCTGGCTGACTCTTTCTTCTCTCCCCTGCAGGCACTGGGCTGGTCCTTTGTGCTGCTGACCACACTGCTGGCATTTGTGGTGCGCTCTGTGAGGCCCTGCTTTACACAGGCTGCTTTCCTCAAAAGCAAGTACTGGTCTCACTATATCGACATTGAGCGCAAGCTCTTCGATGAGACGTGCACAGAGCACGCCAAGGCCTTCGCCAAGGTCTGTATCCAGCAGTTCTTCGAGGCCATGAACCATGACCTGGAGCTGGGTCACACTCACGGGGTGCTGGCCACAGCCCCAGCTGACTCAGCTGCCCCAGCTACCACCGATGGGACCAAGGAGGAGAGGGAGAAGCTTCGAGGCATCACTGATCAAGGCACCATGAACAGGCTGCTCACGAGCTGGCACAAATGCAAGCCGCCCCTGCGGCTGGGCCAAGAGGAGCCGCTGGTGGGCAACGGCTGGGCTGGGGGCGAACACCGGCCTCCACGCAAGGAGGTGGCCACCTACTTCAGCAAAGTGTGAGCTGTGGCCAGGTGAAGAGGCAGGAATGGGGGACGCGGTCTGAGACCACGGTGCTTCAGATCCCTAAACCAGATGGAAAAATGGAGGCCACAGGTGCTGGGTGGTAGGGCCCTGGAACAGACCCACGTGCCCAGGAATCCACCTGCACGTTTGAGGCTGGAAATTTGGAGCAGGAAGGGGACCTCCCTCCTCCAGCTGCCACATTGCCCTGGGTGGTCCCAGGGAAGTGGACAGTGAAGCCACAAGCAGTGTTAGTCAAAGGTTCAAAACTGGCTTGGAGGGGACAAGCTCCCACTTCCGCAGCCCCTGCCAGGCCACTTTATCTCTGTTCACTCAGGTTCTCCAGACATCCTTGTTCCAGTATCTACCCTCGTCTGTGACGGTTTAGGATCTCTGTTCCCTTATACTCAAGGCTCAGGAAGTGAGGGCACATCCAGCCATCTCATGAAGCAGGAACCGCCTGAGTTTTGGGCCAGGCTCCTGAGTGAGACTGAGTGGCCCAAGGTGAGCCAAAAGGACATGATACGCAGCTTCACCTGGTGTGACCCACAAGATGCCAGAAGCTAGGTCCATTCGGGAGAAGTCAGGGTATGTGGTCACCATGGAGGTCACTCAATAGCTGTCATGGAGAACTGCACTTTTATTTAGTCTCAAGCACAAAGGGCTTCCTGGCTTAGCTCATTTGGTATGCTATAACAAAATGTCACAGATTGGGTAGATTATAACAAAGGACATTTAATTCTGAGTTCTAGAGGCTGGAAGTCCAAGCTCATGGTGCTGGCATGGTCATGCTCTGGTGAAGACTCTCATCCTGATTCACCATCCAGTGCCTTCTCACTATCCTCACATGGCAGAGGGCTGAGGTATCTCTCTGGAGCCGCTTTTATAAGAGCACTAATCCCATTCATGAGGGTGCCACAAAGGCCCCATCTCCTTTGGGTGTTAGGATTCAACATATGAATTTTGGAGGGGACACACTCAGACCAAAGAACCTCTCATGGGAAAGGTCCTCTGCTGACTACCCTAACACTTCCCTCTCATCCAGGGGTAAATCACACCACCCCCAGGGCTTGAGCAGTTAGAAACAGAAGCTGAAGTCTTCCCATTCTCTCGAAGCCCCCACCTCCTGGGCTGGGGGCTCTAAAGTGCTCAGAGCCCCTGCCAGAGGTGGGGATGAGGGTGGAGGGGTGGAAGCAGAGCTGCCCAGAGTGGAAACAGCTCAAGACTCCAGAATGAGACAGAACTGGCTTAGGTGCTAGCTTTAGCATTTACAAATTGTGTCCCTTGGGCCAGTTGCTTCATTTCTGTGCCTCAGTTTCCTCATCTGTACCATGGAGATGAGGGCACCTACCTCACGGAGCTGTCCTGAGCATTAAATGAGTGAAGGACACAGCACATGGTAGGCACTCGGTACATGTGGCTGACATGTTTGTTGATTTCTGAACCTGTGCGCTTAGCCTCCTCATCCCCCTGGACATAAGAGGAGGAGCCATCGGGTTCTGGAACCGTCTTTGTTGAGGAGGGAGAAACCGGGCCAAGAAGATGGGCTGCCTGCCCCCTCACATATCTTTGAGATGAAAGTCCCACTAATCCAAGAAATCATTTTGATCACGGTCCTTACAACATTGTTTCAATGATTTCCATTCTTTCTTATGCACCCTTCCCTCTGTTCCCACGTCTGAAATCCAATCTCTCTCCCTTTCATTATTTGGGAGAAGGGCCATCCCTACAGGCCCAGCTGGGCTGGAGGGCTCCTCCAGGGTATGGGACTTGATCTAGACCCTGAATGAGGGGGAGGATTCCGGTGAGTAAAAATCAGGTGTGTGTTGGTGGAGGGGGCTTTCGGTGGGAAAAGCCAGCCAGGAGGTGCTGGGAAGGAACAACGTGAAGAGTAAAGCTTTGGGTCAGGCAGGCGTGGGTTCAAATACTAGAGCTGTAGGACCTGTGGTAAGCCACCGAATCCCTGCGAGCCTCAGTGTGTCTGTTGTAAAATGGGTATTAAAAGATCTGCTTTTCTGGATATGGTGAGGATAAAGGGAGGTAACTTCCGAGGGAGAATCTGGAACAGTGCTTGGCACATGGTAGGATCTGAAAAATAAACACTGATCCCTTTCCCTTCACTCCTGCACATGGGCAAGTCCAGCTCAGAGAGGCCAGCGTGTCACCCAGCAGTCCACTGCTATAGAACCACAGGCATTACAGAGCTGAAGGGGGTCTGGGGGTCTTTCCCTTGATCACAGGAGTCACGCAGCCTGTCCTTGGGCAAGGCCCTCCTCTTCAGTATTCCGGACCCGTGACTTTTCAGCCTTAGCTTGCACACTCCCGCAGACCTGGGGGAGGGGGCGCATAACCACTTTTGGGGATCGTCTGGGTAACTCTGATCATTCTAGAGGGTTTCTCAAACTTTTGAGGTTCTCAAACCTCAAAAACTTGCCTCCTTGTGCTTTCCACCCACCAGTCTGAACTGTGCCCGCCGAGCCTCAGAGAATCCCGAGGCTCTAGAATTCAATCATCAGTCCTCTGAGGTTTGAAGCGGTACCTGAGGAGTTAGCTGAAGTCTGGATAGAAGATGCCAACTGGGCAAGGGTTTGTCCAGTGAGTGGCTGAAGGAGAAAGGCCAGAAGAGGGGGAGGGGATGGGGGTGGAGGGTGGGGGGAGGGTGGGAGGAAGGGGGAAGCCTAGCCTTTTATATCCTGCAATGTGTTAGCTTCAGTCTGATGGCATCTCTGCCCTAACCCTGTCCAGGTTTTGTTCCAGCAGCTTCTGTCCAGCTCGGGTGGAGGGTTGGGTTGTCAAGCATGCTCTTGAAATGAGCCAGGAGGGCAGGCCCAGGCCAGCTCTCCCGAAGGCCCCCTGCTGGCCCCTGAACCGGCCCCACCGGCGTGGAGCACTATCGGGTGGGCTCCCAGCAGCTCTGCTTGGGAAGGCAGGCAGAGCCGGGCGCCGGCAGGAGAGCTGCTGAACCGGCGCCCCAACTTCCTCTCCTCCGCGCCGCCCTCTGCGACTCCGCCCTCCCCTGCCTGGGGGGTGTTTTCCACTCGCTGGCATGCCAGTTCCATCCCGCTGTTTTCTCCCTTTTCCTGGAGTTAAAACTTTTCTGAGGACGCCACCAGCCCTGATACTGTGCAGAAGAAAAGAGGGAGGGAGCCCTTGGAGGGCACTTCTGGCGGAACAGCTGCCCCACCCCACCTCAGATGTCTGAGTGCCACTCGGAGAGCCCTGCTCCAAGGAGGCCAAAGCCACTGGTGCCTGCGCCTGCCCCCAGGTAAGGAAGGGTGCCTCCCTGGAGCGTGCCAGGTGACGGGGGGGGGCATGGCAGGGCCAGTCTGAGGCTTCCCAGAGGGATTGTCCTGGGAGAGAGGCCCGTAGCTGAGGCCCCCACACGATGGGCAGGGACTGGCCTTGCCCCTCCCCCAGCCGCCTGTCTCCTGTTCTGTTGTCCGAGGTCCTACTCCCAGCCTGGGGGACAAGGGCAGTAGTTTCAGAAGCTGGCCTGGCCCGTCTTCTGCCCACCAGTGTTCAGACTTCTTGTACACAACTTTGTACAGTTTATAAACCCAGGGCCTCCCACAGGGAGCTCATTAGGAAATCTGAAGCCAGGAGTGGGAGAGAAAGAGGGAGAAAAGGCTTCTTTTACCCCATTCGAACCCAGCAACATTACAAACTCCCTTTTCCTGAAAGTTAGGCTGGGGCCCCTGGGCTGTGAGCTGAGGAGAACTAGATCCGTCCTCTGCCTCCATCTTCTGATACCCCACGTGGTCAGCCAGCTCTGCCCTGGCCCCCCTGACAGCCTAGGCAGAGGCCCGGAGGGGTGGTGGTGTAGAAAGGAGGCAGAGCAGGAAATACAGGCAAGTCTCCTCATCTTTGTTAGCTACCCACCCCTCCACTCTACTCCCCAGCTTCCTCTAGCCTGCAGACTTCCATTTTTCATCCCAGGGATGAGGAGGACACATGGGGCCACACCCTGGGCTGTCTCTGGCTCGTGTGGGTGGAGCCTGCGAAGGGACCTGGGGCAGGACTTGGTCGGAGCCCAGGCCACGATCACTTCCTCCACGCTGCCAGCACTGCTGGGTGGAACAGGGCTGCTAGGAGGCCGCTGGACAGGGCAAGGGTAATGGGTGAGCAAGGGGAGGTTCACCAGGGCTCATGGATGGGCACAGAGCAAAGGCAAACTCACTCAGCTTGACTCACCCAGGTCTCCTGAAGTTGTGCTTAAAAGTCTTGCCTAAGCACCGCTGCATCTGAATGGCCCCAGGCAAGGGACTTTACCCTCCTTAGGCCTTACTTAGTTGCCTGATCTTTGCAGGAAGGAAAGTCATCCCACCCTGCCTCACCTCTCGTAGCCACTCTGGTGAGAGAGGGACAAATTGTCCTATGTCACATGTAGGACAATTATCAGGCATTATTTATTCCCATGCTTTTCCCTCCAGCATCCCTAAGAGGAGAGTAAGGGCCAGAATGATTTATGCCCTTTTCATAGATGAGGAGTCATGAAACATGCCAGGAGTCAGGATCTCCTAAGCCAGTCCAGAGCCTGAGATCTCCAAAATGAAAAGGTTCTTATGAACTCCGGGGATGCCAAACCAGATTCACCACCTTCTTCCACCCTTGGGGCTAGAAGCCTTGAGGACACATCCTCCAAACAGTCCGGGGTTCCTCAGCACATAGCACTGCCTGAAACCCCAGTGGGAATGCCAGTCAACACCCCACATTCCCCAGTGCCACAGGGTCATCCCTAACCCCCACCTGGAGAACCTTGCAGTAGCAACATGGACCTAAGTGTCTGAGGCCGGCAGACCTGAGCTTGAACGCCAGCCACTCACCCTCGGGAGCCTCCACCTTCCATGTGCACACAGGGGTATGACAGCTCAATGTGGATCGTGAGGCTGGGGAACAAGGGCTGTAAAGAGCCTGATACAGAGCAGGAGCTCAGTGAAACATGGCTACATTTCCCCTCAGGCCCCGAGGCTCCCCAATTCTCCCTCCTTTCTCTCCAGCCTGGCCACACAAGAAGATCCCCTCTGTCCCTGTTCTCAGACGCAAACGCTTATCGGTTAACCTCCTGTTCTGCAGGGCGCACCAGCCCAGCCACTCTAGGTGATAAAATGACCAGACCGTGCTCTGCCTTCAGGTGCCCACCTGCCTGCACTCCTTGCTAGTCTCGCCAGGCACCATCGATCCAGGAACTGGTCTCCACCCCTGCGGTCGGTCCCCCAGCTGACCTATCAGCATGGCAGCCCTGATCGCCGAGAACTTCCGCTTTCTATCACTCTTCTTCAAGAGCAAGGATGTGATGATTTTCAATGGGCTGGTGGCACTGGGCACGGTGGGCAGCCAGGAGGTGTTCTCCGTGGTGGCTTTCCACTGCCCTTGCTCACCGGCCAGAAACTACCTATACGGGCTGACAGCCATTGGCGTGCCTGCCCTAGCACTCTTCCTCATTGGTGTCATCCTCAACAACCACACCTGGAACCTAGTTACTGAGTGCCAGTACCGGAGAACCAAGAACTGCTCGGCTGCCGCCAACTTCCTCCTTCTAAGTTCCATCCTGGGCCGCGCGGCTGTGGCCCCCGTCACCTGGTCTGTCATCTCCCTGCTGCGCGGCGAGGCCTATGTCTGTGCTCTCAGCGAGTTTGTGGACCCCTCCTCGCTCACTGCTGGAGAAGAGGGCTTCCCACCAGCCCATGCCACAGAAATCCTGGCCAAGTTCCCTTGCGGGGAGGGCCCCGCCAACCTGTCAGGCTTCCGGGAGGAGGTCAGTCGCAGGCTCAAGTATGAGTCTCAGGTAAGGCTGTACAAAGGGGAGCTCTTCTCTCTGTCCTAGGTGGTGGCCTGCGGGGAGATGTTGAGACGCCTCCAGGGGCCAAGGTCTCCAGGAAAGCACTAGATTATTGTCAGGTATCGGCTGTGTAACCTATGGGTTAGTGCCTGGTGGGGTAAGGGACAATTCCAGTCCCAAATAAGAGGTTTAAATGTTAAAGGAATATTCTTCTGGCTCAGACTGAGCCTTAAGCCCAGGACTCTAGCCAGGATGAGCACAAACCCCCGTCAGCCTATGAAACATCTGCTGTGGGCCATGCGTGGTCAGCGGGGTGCGCCTGGCTCCAGGCACGAGCGCGTTCCTATCCCAGGAAGGGCCCGGGCCAGCAAAGATTCAACCTCAGGCATCGTTGACATAGGGGGAGTCCTTCGAGACAGGAAGGGGTGCCGCGTCAGGAAAGAGCAGCTGCTGCCCTGATTCTGGCCTCAGCCTTGGCTTAGTTCTGAAGGAGTGAAGGTCGGTCGGGGGAGAGAAGGCCAAGGCAGAGATGTGGGCAGGAACAGAAAAACTGAGCTGGAAGCATTCACTTAACTTAAAAGAGGCAGAAGGTAAGGGAGAGACAGGGATGAGCACAAGGTTCTCAAAAGGTCTCCGCTCAGGTCCATGAGGAACAC
>PVJD01002926.1:59202-181341 GCA_004026545.1 Mormoops blainvillei
GGGTGGGGGGGCAGGGCGGGGAGGCTAAGGAAATGGCAGCAGAACACGTGGGAGGCAAAGTCTAAGAACAGAGAAAGTGTGAGTTCAAGAAAGTGAGGAAAAACCAGTGAAATTATAGCCAGAAGGGCCTGCTTCCCTTCCAGAAGCAGTCTTCAGCCGGTTCTGAGGACCACGGTCAGCCCATCCTGGCTGGGTGAGGGTCTAGGCAGCCGCTTGCCCCCCCTCAGCCCTGCCCCCTTCTCTGGCCAGCTCTTTGGGTGGCTGCTCATCGGTGTCGTGGCCATCCTGGTGTTCCTGACCAAGTGCCTCAAGCATTACTGCTCACCACTCAGCTACCGCCAGGAGGCCTACTGGGCACAGTACCGCAGCAACGAGGACCAGCTCTTCCAGCGCACCGCCGAGGTGCACTCTAGGGTGCTGGCTGCCAACAACGTGCGCCGCTTCTTCGGCTTTGTGGCGCTCAACAAGGAAGATGAGGAGCTGGTGGCCAAGTTCCCAGTGGAGGACACACAGCCACGGCCGCAGTGGAACGCCATCACCGGGGTCTATTTGTACCGCGAGAAACAGGGCCTCCCACTCTACAGCCGCCTGCACAAGTGGGCCCAGGGTCTGCCGGGCAACGGCACGGCCCCGGAAAACATGGAGATGGCCCTGCTTGTCTCCTAACAGTCCTGTTCCCACACTGTTTGCAAATGACAGTCCTTGGTCCAACACTGAACCCCACCACCTGCTCACATCAGCATCAGGAGATTTTTTTTTTCCAACTCCAACTTTTTGGGAAAACAGGCCACAAGAGAAAGAAACAAAGTAACTTGAGTGCAGACAAGAGTGCTCACTCATACAGACCATGGTCAGCTCTGACAGGAAGGCTCACAGACCTGAAGGAATCCCCGCTCCTATTGCCACCAGCTTTGGAGGAAAAAAGACTCTCTCTGAACTATGATATGGGTGACCTTCTACTAGTAAGACTCCACAGCTGAGAAGCCCTGGCCAGTAGAGCCAAGTGACAATGAAACTCACCAGTAGGCTCATTGTATAGGATGTCATATAGTTCATTTGGGTTTAACCTCATATGGACACCCAGCTCAGTGGTGCTCGGCTGGGAAGCTGCCCTTCCATATATGCTACTGGCTTTATTTTATGTATTTACATTTTTGATAAAGCTTTTCTGAGTATAAAGGATTAGCTTGGTGTCTGCATAATAGGATGGGTCATGCCACAGCAGATTGGTGGTCATGGGGGACAGGTCTAAATCCCATCTCCTGCCCTGGCCAGCATGGCTTGGTTGGTTGGAGCATTGTCCCATAACCAAAAGGTCGTGGGTTTAATTCTTGGTTGGGGCACAGGCGCGTACGATCCCGTCTAGGGGCCGATCCCCGGTCCAGGCGCATACAGGAGGCAACTAATTGATGCTTCTCTCATATCAATGTTTCTCTTTCCCTCTCTCTCTGAAACCAATGAAAAATAAATGTCCTCTGGTGAATATTAAAAAGAAAAATTCCCATCTCCTATGGGAGGGAAGGGACAGAGAGGTTCTGGACAAAAGTAAAACTGACAGCAGGGGAGCAGGGACGCAGGGAGAGCCAGGTGTTCCTGCACGTGGGGCTGATGCTCTCTTAGCAGTTGGAGTCAGTTATCTGGTTTGATAACAGAACAGAGGGAGCTTGGCCACCCTCAGAGGGAAGCTCAGCTTAAATTTCTTGAGTCAGAAGATCCTACACGCAGTAGAGGTGACTAGTTCTTGTAACCAGGTGCTAATAACCAAGAACTGGGCCAGCCCTGGCTTCTCCTCCCTCCCATTACCACCCCTGCCTGATCACCTCTCCCACGTCTCACACCTTCGATGCCCTTCCTTGTCCTGGTCCTGCTCCCTGGCATATGACCCAATCATTGCCCATGGAAAAGCTCTCTGGCTCTCAGGACATTTAAAACTCTGCCAAAGAACATTTTTTTAATTCTCTCAAGACCAAGCCAAAAAAGAACTGGTTGCAACTACCAGCTGGGTCTACGCTGACCTCCAAGAACTCTGGAACAAACAGGGTTATTATTTATCAAATGATGCAGAAATGTCCTGGGAATTTTACAAGTGAGGTGTGGCTGTGGCAGGCATGTCACGTCTCCTCTCCCTCAGGACTCAAGAAATAACCATCAAGTCAATCAATGCCCTCGGCTCAGCAACCTCTCCCCAGAGGAGTTAGAAGGGACACAGAGAAACACAAGGCTCTCCCCAAAGTCACACTGCATACCAGTCTAGGTCTTCACTGAGTCTCCTTGTTGCCAGGCAGCATACAACTTACCTGCTCTCCTTACACCCACAAAACCCTTCCAGGTAGGGCTTTTTAACCCCATGTCACCACATGAGGCACCAATTTGGAGAGGCTGGGTCATCTGGCCCTGGTGGGCTGACAGAATCTGACATCATCACCAGTGGCTTTCCCCTCAGGCACCCAGGTTGCCCAATTCTCCCTTTTGGGCTCTGCCTTTGTCCTTCTGTCCCAACTCATGGCCTCCACAAAAGGGTACAAGGCTGAGCTGAGCTGAAGCTAACAGAACACCAAGGCACTCTGAGATCTGAAGGGACGGGCCTGCTCCCTGGGCCCTGCTGACCCCTCTAACTGGACCAAGAGCCTGCCAGGGCCAAAGTGGTATCCTGACCACCGACTGTCAGGTGTCAGCCCTTCCATTTTTGCTTTCCCGAGGACACCCATGAAGGAGAAACCCTCAGCTTTCCATGAGCCTGCAATAACTGAGCAGTCTCAGAAAAGGAAAAAGATGAAAGTGCTACTTTAAACAAATAACAAAAAGGAATTTATAAGAACTCTTAAACGCCTTTTTATCCTAACAGGATTACCCCAAGGATGCTGCAGAAAAAACAGCACTTAAATAGGGTCCTCAGGCAACAGTTTCCAACCGCCGGCTGCCTGAGGCTCGGTCGGGCTGGCCCACTGCTGACAGTGGCCATCCAGAGCCAGCCCACCACTAGTCCTCCAACAGGGAGCTCTTGGCCTCCACGTAGTCCAGGGCCTTTGCCTTCACTGCCTGCACGTCCTTCTCAGTGCCGTGGTGCTTCTCGTAGTCCAGGTAGCGCTTGAAGAAGAATTTCATTCGTTTGGGGGCCAGGCTCAGGTGAATGACCCGCTCGAAGATGTCCCTGTGAAGAAGAGCAGAGTAGCATTTGCCTCTCGGTCCCCTGCCACATGATTTCTGGCTAACCCTGCCCACTGGCCCCCAGGCTCCGGAGCAGGCCCTCTGTTATATAAAGCATCCCCACATCTGCCTTCACTTTACTGCCACTGTAAACTTCCACCATGTCCACGGGAAGAGCGATAACACCACCCTTACTTTCCAGGTGAGCAGACAGACACCCAGAGATGTTAAAGGACTTAACTGGCCTAAAGTCGTACAGTGAATCAGGACAAAGCTACTGGGAGGGGACACGCATGAGGTATGCACCTGTGAGAAGAGCTCTGCTTAAAAACTGACTGATGGGCTTAGGTGAGGCACTAGTTCTTTCTGGACCACAGTCTACCCATCTCTAATCCTCCCTGCCTGTGGGGATGCTGGCGGACAGCAGTGAGAGTATACCTGTGAACATTCTCTACAGTAAGAGTTGGGCACAGTGTTAATTATGAGGGAAACTCAGGACTCCTGACCCCCAGGCCAGCAGCCAGGTATCTCCCTCCCAAGGTTCCAAATATAGACCAGAAGTTGGCCCCTGAGGCAGAAAAAGAAGCTGGAAAAGTGAATGCCGCAGGACCTGATGTGTCATGTCAAAGGAGTTTTTCCAGATACAGTAACATTCCAGACAGCTGGGGATGCTGGGAGCTGCTGTTGTTGCTAAAAGTCATCCGCTTGGCCAAGGTCCCCAACCCCACAGGGAGTTCAGCCTCGGTCTGTCTTCCCCTCTCACCGGACTTCCTTCTGGCTGCCATGCTTGATGGTCATGTCGATGTAGACTGACCAGACATCTGTGCGCTTGGGGTAGGTGCTCAGTATGTTCTCGAAAATGGCTTTGGCCCGCTCCACATCCCCCAGCTGGAACTCAAGCTGGGCAAACTTGGAGATCACATCCACGTCTGCAGGGAGAGGACAGCTCAGACCCACAAAACAGGCAGACCCCTCACCACAACACAATGTGCTACAGGGACTGAGTCTGACTCCTGACTCCCTGCTCTTGTGTCCCAAGACACAGGCAACAAGAGGGACAGTGGGGTACATTTAGGGCCAAATACACAGACGGGCATTGACCTATGACTCCCACTGCAGACAGCCTAGTCTCTGGGGAGCATGGGCAACAGAATTAGTGCTAAGTGCTTTTTGTTCCTCTTACGAGTTTAGCTCTTGAAATTAATCATGCATTATGTTCATGAGCATAGAATCAACAGAAACATAGCTAGCTACGTAGCCTCAGCAAGGTTTCCTACCACCATCCTCAGATGGGGGGACCCTGCTATCTCTGTGCCCAGATAGGAGAGTGCCGAATGTGCTCAGGGACTGGACCGAGAGGTGGGACTATGCTCTCACGCTCTTTTTTAGGTAGGCACTCGAGGGCGCGCTGCATCACACGGTGACTGGCCCCAGCCTGGCCCCTCCGCAGAAGGAAGGCACCATATTTGATCCAGACAGCTTTCTCCTGCCGGAAACGCTTCAGCATCCGGTTGTAGAGTTCCCCAGCTTCCTGTGGGAAAGATAAGGCAAGGCAAGCTCGGGAAAGTGTGATGTGACAGAGGGGGCAACAGCTCTGGCTGTTGAGAAGCCAGACTTGGGCTCACAGACGCCAATCACTATGCAGGCCCAACTCTAGTTTCTGAGGGGAGAGGGCGGGCTCAGAGATGAGGAGGCCTAACACAATGGGGAGTCAGCACCCTGCTGATCCTGTGCCCGCACAGAGGTCCTAAGACTAGAACTGGATCCAGAACATGGAGATTCTTCCCTGAGACTGCCCTGCTGCCTCTGCGGCCCCCAGGAGTCAGTTTCTGAGTGGTTGGGGAAGCTTCAGCAGCAGGCCAGCTGGCCCAGACTCCTACCTGGAATTTCTCTGACTTGGTGTAGATGTCAGCCAGCTGGAGAAAGACCTTGAGAGGCTCATTGTATTGCACCGCCCGCTCGAAGACCTTGGTCAGTGACTCCTGAGAGCCATACATGTTTTCTAGGTTCAGCAGTGCCACCCACACGTTCAGCTTCTCCTGTTCCTCTCTGGAAGGAGAGCAGTCAGCACATGAGCTCCATCGTCTCAGCCCAAAGGGCCTCTCATTCCACTCCAGGCATGTCGATGGGAACTCCACCCTCCTCCCCCAGTCCCATCCATGTCCTCAGTTCCCACGCTCAAGTGCAGGCACCGAGGAGCCCTGTCCCACTGCAGTTCACTCAGCAGCAAGAACCCCAACCCCGATTGCCAGGTCTGGGGCTTCCAGACAGAGGCTCTACCTGGCTCTACTTCCATTCCCAGGAAGGTAGCCTATCAAATCTCAAACTGGCCTGAGATGTGAGCTAGAAGGAGCAGAATCTCTGGTCCGATTCTCTCCCCAAACTAAGAGAATGAAATAAACGGTCGCCATTCCTCTTCACTAGCCTTCAGGAAACTCAATTCTATTCTCTTCCTGGAAAACGGCCACCTGCAGGGTTTCCCCCCAGGTATGGGGAAAGCGGTGTTCCCTACTCTATTGTGCTCCAAGTTGGGCACTTTACTCAAGTTAGGCGCTCTTGTAAATATGACCCTTAGCTGTTTCAGTGAAGAGGACTATAAAATATAAATGAGCAGATCTCTTTCACAGATGGCACACCTACGAGGGAGCCTGGGAACACCTGGGGACCCCTGGTGACAGCCACACCAACTGCTGTCAGCCTGCCAAGGAGAAAATGACCCACGAGTGGCAAGCCCTGCAACCTGGGCAGACACGGCCCTCCCGGTCAAAAGGCCACTCCCTAACGCAAGGGGCACAAAGCCCAGACCTGAAGGAGATAGTCTTCAGGGCCCTCTCGGCCACAGCCCGGGCCTTCTCGATCTCCGTGGCCTGCAGGTGGAAGGCCATGTATTGCAGCCACAGGATGGAGCTGTTGGGGGAGCTCAGCACAAGTCGATCAAAATCATCTGCTGACTCTGGCTGTCGCCCAGGATCCATCAGAGCCTCCTCAATGCGGGACAGCTCTTTCTCTGCCTTCTGCTTCTCCAACTCCCTCTCCTTCTTGCTTTTCTTCTTCTATAAAATGCAAAAAAAAGTGAGTAATCAGCTCCTCAGACCCTGGGCAGGTCTGCAATAGAAGCCAAGAGTTGGCAGGGCACTCCGCAAGCTCTATAAATACTCCTTGGCCCGAGACTGCCCCACTCTGCCGGAAGAGACACCCATAGGGTAGGACAGAGCACAAGAGACTGGCACCAAGGGGTTCCTGCAAAAAGGGCAAAGCCCTGCAAAATACAATACCGTGGCTTGCTGTGGCTCCTCATCCTCCTCGCTGTCTGAGCTCTCTCCTTGACATGGCAAGGCCGGGGTCAGAGATTCTAGCCCCACGTCCCAAATGAAGCTGGAGGACAGCTGCAGCCGGGGCAGTTCTGCTGGTCTGGTCTGCTTTTCCTAGAGGATCATGGAGGTGTGTGAGGAAAGCACTCGGCTCAGGCTGCTCCCTCCACCCTAGCCCCGTCCCGCTCGGAGGAGCGGGGACTCCCGACCATGCTCGGAGAGCCTTTCCCTCCTCCCGGGGCCGGGCTAGGCCCCGGTCCACCTGGAAAGTTTACAGTAAAGACAAAATAACTTTCTTTGCAAATAAGTGCCTTTAGGTAACAAATTTTAAAAATATATGTATGCATTAGTGTGTGTACGCACGCACACACAAAATAACATGTGCTGTATAAAATAACAGTCAAGCTAGGACAGAGATATGACAAAAGTTCTGAGGGTGGAAGAAATGCGATACCTGAAGCTTGGGAAGCCCTTCCATACCTAGTCCTGAGTTCAAGGAGCATCGTTCTGACTTTGCAGAGGGGGACTCAGGCTTGGGAACTCTGACTCTCCTCCTTGCCTACCCACCCCACTAATTTAATTCAGTTTCACTCAGTAAATTAGAATTTAATCTGATTACAATTTATTTTATGCAACCCACTCTAGGGGTACGACAGGATCCCTGTCCTCAAGAAGTTCATAACCAACCGAAGAAACCAGCAGCCCCATCTTTTTGTATCTACAAGAAACAAGAAAGAGGACGGTGCCAAAAAGCCCGGCTCCTAGGCAGGCATCCAGGACCTCCCTCCCGCACCCCCACATTCCATGCTGTCCTCACCGTGGCCAGCACACTCCTCTCTTCGACCTCCTCCTCTCCTTCCCGATAATACACTTCAACACCACTGTCGTCCTCCTCCGCCGGCGTGGCTTTCCTCTGCTTCTTGTTCAGCCCGTCCTGAGGTGTGATAGGTGGGAAAATGCAAAGCCACCCTTCTCGCCCAGGAGCACCCTTGGGCAGCCCAGGGCCTCCCCCTCTGCCCCTCCTGGCACCACCCAGGGTCCAGTCAGCAAACTCACACCGTTCTCACTCCAAGAGAAGGCAAGGCAGCTGCCTGGCTGGCTCCTGAATTGCTCTCCTTTTCATGGCAGGGGAGGCCATCCTCCCTGGGGATGACATACCTGCTCGCTGCCGGACTCCAGGCGTGGCCGCTTTCCCTGCTTCTTCACTTGTGGTTTCTGGGGCTCTTTCTTCTCCTTCTTAGGTATCTGTACCTCCTCCTGCCCCTTCTGGTTCCTCTTCTCTTTCCTTTCCTGGTTGTTCTTCTTCTTCTTCTTCTCTTTTTCCTCTCTGTGGTCTCTCTCCTCTGCCTCTACTTGCCTCTCCCCTTGCTTTAGAAGTGGCTGTCCTAGGGAGCCACGAAACACGTCCGGTTTCCCCGTGTCACCAGGGAGGAATGACAGCTCTACCAGGTTCTTCTGGTAGTTCACACTACGACAGGAAGAGAGGGGCGATGGGCACAGGAGACAACAGAAGAGCCCAATGGGCACGACAGGCAGCTTAGGCCTTCCTCTCCTCAACAACCCAGTTTCTGGGTCCTGCCCCACCTGCCTTGGAATCCATCCAGTGGGCTTAGGAATGAATGGTTTGCACATTTCCCAGGCTTGGTAGTAAAATACACGGGGCAACTGTGATGTTCCCCTACTTTGTCCCTAGTAGATGCCTATGCAGAGAAATGTCTCCCCACATCTGTTTTTAGAGCTGAGGTAGAAGGTTATAGACAAAGGGGGCTTTGTTCATCAGAAAAATTTGCACCCACCACTCCCCAAGCCATTCTATTGAAGTTCACCGTTACATTTTCTCCCAGGGCTCCCAGAGAAAGGAGTGAAGGGGGGTGGGGTGGGAAGGCACCTACCTTAGGACCTTGGCTGTGAGCAGCTTCCCTTCAGGGAGGTATCTGTTATAAAGGGCTTTCTTGGATGGCCTGCGCTGGGAGACACGTGGGTACTGGGCCAAGCCCACAACTGAGGGTCCGAGTCTGACAGAAGAGAGACAAGGGTTCTGTTGTCACGAATGCAACAATAGAGTCCCAGCCAAGCCCAGTGCTTCCACTTTCCCAGGGACCCAAGTTGTGACCAAGATTTACGACAGACATTAAGTTCCTGCCGTTCAAAGGGATAAAGTGGGGCCCTGGCCAGGTAGTTTAGCTGATTAGAGCACCGTTCTGGTATGTTCAGGTTGCAGGTTTGATCCCTGGTCAGGGTACATACAAGAATCAATCAGTGAATGCATAAATAAATGGAACAACAAAATCGATCTCTCCCTGCCTCTAAAATCAATTAAAAAATAAAAATAACATAAATATTTAAAAAAACGAAAAAACAAAAATTTAAAGAGGGCTTGCTTTGTAAACTGGAAAAAACATCAAGCATAGTGAAAATGCGATTGAAGGACACTTTTTACCCCACACCAGAGCATTACAATGTATAACTCACAAGCTACTAGAAAGACCAGAAAATGAGGAAACATGATGGCGGAGAAGGCTATAATACCTGGTGGTTTTGAATATTATATGATTTCACAAAACACTTACAAATTATGATCAAACACTGAATCAAAAAAAATCCAAATGTATTTACAACTGAAAATGGACATGTCATATTCTTTGTCCTACATACCGAATAAGAATAATTCAAAACCTTTTTTAAAGTAAAAACCACCTGGAATTTAAAAAACTGGTGGAAACTCACAGGTTCTCCCTCCTTCACATTCCCTTCAGAGAAGGGGACTGAGGAATGCAGTGGACCACAGACCAGGGCAGGTCAAGGGGGGCACGCTGGTCTGGCCCACGCTCTCAGGCTCCACGTCACTCACCCAAGGAGCACGCCGTGCGGCTGGACGGACTTCACATAGCCCCTCAGGAGCTGCCCTTCCTGAATGTCCTGGATGGAATTAATCTCGGGATCTGTTATTTTGCTTTTCGTCTCTGGGTTTGTCCTAAAGGAATAAAAGGCTTATATACACATACGTCTAATCTCTTTTTCTCATCCTCCCAACTGACCTGGGACACAAACTTTATATGTAAGACTATGACTCTGGACCTGCCAGTAAGACACAGAGCAGTGTTTTTCATCCTTTTTCATCTCCTGGCATACATAAACTAATGACTAAAATTCTGAAGCACACCAAAAAATATATTTTGGGCCAAACTGACAAAGAAAAATAGGTATAATATCGATACACTCACACCAGACGACTATTGTGTTAGTTGCTGTCATTTTTTTATTTGACAATCTAAGGCAAAAGAAGTCAGTGCCCCTGACTAAATAGTCAGGTATTGCATGTTTTAAAAATTCTTGTGGCACACCGGTTGAAAATCGTTGCTACAGAGTGCAGCCCTACTTTCCCCTGAAGTGCTGTCAGCTGGGGACATGTGTCTATGAGCTAGCTACGCAGAAACAGGGAGAGGTTGAGCAAGCCTCAAACCTAAAGTCTTGGTCTTATCAGCATCCCTTTCTAACCACAAAACAAGCTGACCGACCTCAGGCTAATTCGCTTCTGACACACTCACCCCTACTATGGAACCCTGGGGACTAAACAAATCATCTCCCCTCACCAGGGCTACAGTCCGGCAACCTTGAATGCCCACATCTGGTTGTCTGAACCTTTCCCTGGGAAATGAGAACCTAGCAGGTAGGTTCTTCTGGCAATCTGAATGCCCTCAGCTATTCTGGACAAAAACGGGTTAAGATAAAAAGTGGACAAGCAGAGAAGAAAGGTGGGAAGCCCAGAGACTATGTCAGATCCATATAGCCTCTCTTATGTCCTCTAAGTGGGTTTTCTTGCTCTTGTCCCAGTAACACAGAAGCCCACCTGGACGATCGCAGGGACAAAGTCAATACATCATCTACAGTGGACAGGACGTAACACCTGGAATGAGAGCAAAAGAGAAGGAAATACTGACATTTCAGCATCTCGGGAGACAGCAAAGGGCCTCAGTTCCTCTCTGCAAGGCTAACCAGCAAGTAAGAGCAAGGAGACATGAGACCTAGCTCTGTTCTTTATTCTGCTGAAAACGTGCTTGTCTATTCTAGACAAGTCCTGTCACTTCTGTGAGCCTCAGTTTACTAGTCTGTCAGGTAAAAATAACATTACCTACTCTCCTTACCCAAGAAGGTGCTGGGAGAAGAAAACAAGAGGAGACACGAAAGCCCTCGGGCAGACGCAGAGTCATGTAGCGAGTATTTAGGAGATGAGACCAGCCCTACATCAGGTCCTGGGAGTGTGTGATCTCAGTGGAGAGACAGTAACCACAGGAAGTTGTGACCAGGGGACGGCCGAGGTACTACTGCAGACTCAAGGCAGCCGAGCAGTGAGGTCTGAGCTAGGGAGGCTGCCAGGAAGTAAGCAGGGCTTATACTTGGGTTGGGTTTCCAAACTTATTTCATCCAAAGTGTCAATTAGAGCCCAAAATCACAAAGTATAGAATCTTAGCAATAGAATGGGTCTCTGAAACTACAATACAGTCCAAATTTCCCTCACAACAGGTGTCTGCCTTTTATAACACAGCATTATAGCCACTAAAGCAGGAAAAGACCTTGAGAGATCATCTGCCTTTAAGTAATTAATTTATTATCCACATTTGATGGATGAAGTAATTATGACTGCATGCTACTAAGTAAATCTATTTAGATTTGCCTATAAATAAATCTATTTAAAATAAATAGTTTGCTAAAACTCACACCTGCATCTGTAAGCCTCAAGAGACAAAAAGCGGAAGTGATCCTGGATTTCTCTCTGACCCCTATGTTTGCTTCACCCAGGCCGTGGGTATTTTTGTGCTGTTTAGCTCCGGTGAGTGGCTGAGAGTTCACGCAGGTGCTGGTGGCTGGGACACTTAAGATGGGAAAGAGCAAATTACTACTTTCCAGCCTCTGCCTCCTGAAGGTGTCCGCTCTGTTGTTGGCTCCCTCGGATTCTCAGAAAAGTCTTTATTATATTAAGCTGAAACCCACCTCTTCAGTGCTAGTTTATTCATGCTATAAAATGGTTTTAAAACCATGAGGTCGGCTCATTTTTGCGCATCTCAGAGGTTCATAAATAAATTACTCCTCAACTGCAAATGGTTACTATCCTTTTCTGGAAGGCACCTATATATCAGTCTTTTTTTTTTTAATTAAAAGGATGAATGTTTCAGTATAAAAATGAGCAAGCAACCTGCACAAGCAAAGTACAGAACTAATGTAAACAGCCAATAAACATGAAAAATGAACATGCAAACATGAGAAATGCATACTAAAATGGGAGATCAATTTTTGCCTATTTCAATGGCTAAGATCAAAAATTAAGTATCCACTGTTGATAGGGCTGTGAGAAATGGACAGTGGGGATACAAGTTAGCACAGTCCTTTTGAAGGTCAGTTTGGCAAAAAGTACATTATTTGACCAATTTTACTTCTAGGGATTTATTTCACAGATATACTTACACCAGCATTGAAACATATGTGCAAAGATATTCACATTATTGTCCATCAGTAGAAAAACTTTAAACTAAATTATGATTAAAAACCACATAACACATACTCAAAAAAAGTTAAAAATAAGGTAAAAGAACAAGTTTGATTTAGATACACTGGCAAAAGGAAATGAAAAAATCCATGATAAACTGTTATGGGAAAAAAGCAAGTTGCAGAACAGTCTATTATTTTATAATATAAAGGAAAATTATACCTATAGATGTGTTAAAGTCTTGAAAGATAGAAACAAAAGTGTATAATGGTGAAAAGTTTTATAGAAAAAGAGAAACCATAGCAGTTTTCATTTTCCATACAATTTTTTTTTTCTGGTACATAATCACGTTTTACCTCAATGATTAAAATTATAAAAACACACAAGTAAAAAAACAAAAAACCACAATCGCACAAAGAGCTGAAAAGAGGAAGAAAACAGTGCCTACCTGACAATCTTCTGGGGGGTGAAATCTTCCAGGGGTGTCTCTGAGTAGGAGTCACTCAGGTGAAATATACTGACTCTGCCAATCCTTCCAAAGGGGAAGGAGACAGTCAGCCCCTCATTGGGACTCACCTTCACCACTCGGCCCATGGCCACTTCCCCCTCTTCGAGCTTGTGGGGACCTGGTAGGAGAATGAACTGATTCAGGGAAGAGGACATGAGCTAAGAAGGATACTGGAATACTGACCTCCCAGAGGCTGGGAGGGAGGGAGTTGCCCAGCCTGGGGTACCTAGGCTGCATGGACCAGGACGATCATGAAGACCCAGGTTACCATGCCATGTAGTCAAAAATCCCAGGGCCATGTGGTAGGCAACACCTGCTGAAACCTAGGAAAGCTGACTGTGTAAAGGTAGTGCAGTAACACAGGCCAGAAAGTAAAGCTCCAAAAGAAATAGTTCTAAGAAGGTACCAAGCACATTAGGTTTTCTGAGGACTCTAATACCAAAGGCATCCTTCAGCCTGGGCAATAACTGAAGACCCCTTTTCCCACTCCATCCGACCCCGCCCTTCCTGACCAGGTACCATTTCATTACCACACCTATGAGTGAGAGACACAAGAAGGCCTTGGAGGAATCTGGGCCAACCACAGTGGCCTTCAGGGCCTGGCCGATCTGAAACTTCTTATCTGGATGTTTCAGAACCTGGAAGGACAAGAAAAGTCCTGATGTTTGAAGACAGGTCTCTCATTTATCCAAACCACACAGCATTTAAGTCTCTATAGCAAGTATCTTCCAAACCAGTCTTTGATTAAGTGCACGGTTCCTTGTACCTATGGTGAACACATAGCAGACACTGAGCCAAGCTCAGGGAGCCTGGGCTTCCTCTCCAGGACCTCAAGCACACTGACCTTGAAGCTAAGAGAAGTGAGCAACAAGGGGATTCTTCCCCGGATGTCTGGGGCAATCTCCACCTCAAGCCACTTCTTAACCACGTTGTACTGTGGAGAAAAAAAACAGTGGTGACATGGAATGAGACAGATACACGCATTTCTTCGTTTCCCTTCCTTAAAATACAGACTCTCCTAAAATCGCCATGCTGAAAAGGCCCTAATTCTACAGTTTTCCAAGGGACAGGAATCCACGCCTATATCCCATTGCCCCTGTCCAACTTCCACTTCTCACAGACTTCACTCAGAGTCTAGCTCAGAGCCTTCCCTAGCCCAGCAGGACATGCATCCCTCCTGGTGCTCAGACATTTAGGGGACAAGAAAGACCTTCGAGACGCTCTCAAGCAGCAGGGCCAATCCCCGTGACCTCTGCAGCCTCCACCAAGCTCAGCTGTGCCCAGTGACTGTCGACAAGGTGCAGGGGCCTATGTCTTCTTTCCAGATCGATTTAGATTTTGATCCTTCACCATTTACACAGTCTTCTACTCTAAACACACATCCCAATTTTCAAGTCAATTTAACAAACCATCTATCAAGCAGCCATTATGCACATGGCACCAAAGTGAGAAATAAAAGCCAGGCCCTGCTGACAAGGGGACAAGTGAGTGAGTATGCAAATAACTGCAGCAGCAAGCAACACGGAGGAACTGCAGTGTGCTATGGGAAAACACAACAGAATCGGTAATGGCTGGTTATATGTGCTGGCCCCTGAAGGACTGCAGGCCACAGGAATAGAGGGCACTCCGGGCACAGAAGCAAAGGCAAGAAAGGAAAAAGACAGCATGCTTTCAGCATGACTGGTACACCAGAGCTGTGAGATCAGATTATGGCCTTAAATACCACTCCAAGGCATCTGGGCTTCATGAATATCTACAGACGCAAGTGAATAAAGGGATCAAGCACCAATGACATGCTCAGACAGATGCTTATGGAAGAAGAATCTGGCAACAATGAAGGAGTTTTCCTCAAGGTCAAGCTCAGTCCAACTTTCTCTCCGATATATCTCAACCAGTACAATTCTCACGGATCTCTTCCCTTTTCTGAATTCCCGTTACACTTGGGGTTAGAACACACCATATGGCACCAATATCATTCTGCATCACACCTGAACTTTATGAAAAGCAAGAGTCTAAAATCCATTACTGCAATTATTTTATATTTTGCTCTATGATGTATTTTTCTTTACATCTTGTACAATTAATCTATAAGCATGTTGAATTGTGAGTTGCTTGCTAGCTGTTCGTAAGCTGTAAATTTAGCTCCTCGATTAGACCAGAAAGTTTTTTAGGAGCTTCTACCATCTCCCACAGACCAGTACAGTAGCAAACAGAGAATCAAAGCCTAGTGCCAACAGCCCTTGTCTTCTGCTTCTCCTTTTCTTCTGAGAAAAGGATGGCACCACATTGCAAGGCATGCACTACTCACCTTCTTCAAAAAGCAAGTCACGGTCTGACCAGCCTGGTACTGTTTAATCTTCTCCAAGGGGCTGACGGAGTGAGTGTTGAGAGAAGTGTGGTCATCCGTTGCCAGCTCACTATTTGCAGAAAGGCAATGGAAAGAGTAAACCAAATTCTGGATTAACTTCTGGTTTGAAACCACCACCCCACAGCCAGTGGCCATGGATAAATTGTACAGGACTCCCTAACTTGTACACACCCTCATTTCTTCCCTTAAAAAGGGGAAGGTTCACAATACCCACATGACAGCTAATCTTTTGCATTTCTCTCACCTAGGTATAAACAAGCTGTAATGTAGGTAGCCTACAACAATCTTCATAATTTTAGGAAACAAAATCATTTCACTTCTTGCTCAATATTTTAGCTATTGCTTTATAGTTAGCAGAACTGCTTTCACAAATAATGTCTCACTGAATGTGACAGCACTCTCACGTGTGAATTAGGCAGGGTGGATATTATTAAACTTATTTTATGCTATTGAACCAGGAGGTGAAATCAGTAGTGACTCAAAAATGCAGGGCTCTGTCCTGTCCCATTGTGCTACCTTGCCAGTATCACTTTCTTGATTCTTTCTTCTCCGAAAAGCAACAGGAGGATGTGGTCTGAAAGTTATCAGTCCACAAATTACTTCAAAGGAGCACAGAACTCGCACCCTTCTCACCCAGCCTAGCTAATGCTTCTGTAGTTAGGATGAAAAAAATGTATTCACTCAACAGCTGACACTGAAATGCTTGTTATGGGCTGAAATATACCCCAACCCATCCAAATTCGTACGTTGAAGTACTAACCCTCAGTAACTCAGAATGTGACTACATAGAGAGACAGGGAATTTAATGAGGTAATTAAGTTAAAATGAGGTCATTAGAGTAGGCCTTAATCCAATATGCCTGGTGTCCTTAAAAGCTCGGTAACAAAAAAAAAACCAAACAAATACAATCTAACAAAATTATTTCGAATAAGGTTAAAGACAGCTAAATGCTACTAGAGCCACTTTACAGAAAAAACCAAACCAGCTCTTTGGCCACCCCAGTATATATTAAAAAAAGGAAACAGGATCTCAAAGAGGTATCTGTGCACCCATATCCATAGCAGCACAAAGTACAATAGCCAAATGCGGAAGCGACCTAAATGTCAATCAGTGGATGGACGGCTAAAGAAAATGTGATATACAGGCCTGGCTGGCGTGGCTCAGTGGACGGAGCGCCAGTCTGCGAACCAAAGGGTCGCCAGTTTGATTTCCAGTCAGGGCACATGCCTGGGTTGCTGGCCAGGACCCCAGTGTGGGGCATGTGAGAGGCAACCACACACTGATGTTTCCCTCTATTTCTCGCTCCCTTCCCCTCTCTCTAAAAATAAATAAATAAAATCTTTTAAAAAAAAAGAAGAAAATGTGGTATATACATAAAATGTGATATTATCCAACCTCAAAAAGAAGGAAATCCTGCTATGTACTACAACACGGATGAATCTTGAGAACATTATGCTACGTGAAATTAGCCAGTCACAGAAGGGCTATGCATGACTCTACTTATATGAGGCATCTAACCTAATCAAATTCAGAGAAAAATAAGTAAAATGATGTTTGGCAAAGGCTGATGGGGGAGGGAGAAACAGAGAGTTGATCATTGGGTATAGCTTTTCAGTCATGCCAAGATGACAGTTTGAAAGATCTGTGATACAGTAATGTGCGTATAGTTAACCATATTGTAACATAAACTTAAAAACTGTTGGTAAATTTATATTATGTATTTTTAACACAATCAAAGAAAAATGAAGGAGATTAAGACACAGATGTATATAAAGGGGAGACCTTGTGAAGAGAGGAAGACTGCCATCTACAACTCAAAGAGAGGCCTCAGACAAGCAAACCCTGTTACCACCTCATCTCAGACTCCGAGCCATCAGTATTGTGAGGAAAACAGGTATCTGTTGTTTAAGCCAAAAATAAATAAATAAATAAATAAATAAAATAACCCATAAAAAAGAAAACACACACCCAACAGGTGTGTGTTATTCCTTCTTTCCCCCAAAATAATTTTAAACTGCCTCCCTACAGAATAACTGGAAAAAAGAAAAAAGAAAAAGAAAAAAAAAGGGCAGAAGGGCTGACCTAATTGAATTAATGCTAATAGAAAACTCACTGACCAACAGGAATTCCAGAGATACATTTTAAGACTATTAAACTGCTCTGCTCTCTTAACTCTGCTCCTACAAATGAGTAACCGAGTGGGGAGCATCTTATCTTGAGTGACCTTCAGTAACCCCGAACTCAGCTCCAGTATAGATGGTATTCTTTGTGCACAAGATCTGCTTATATAACCGGGGAATAAAAGTATGACTGTATTTCCTCAATAAGTCAACACAATCAATTAAATAAATGTTTTTCCTCCTGACTTCAAAATAACATTTTACAACATAAGCATTAGAGAAATATGGCAATAATTCTATTACATTTATACTATGTTTCTCAGGGGCCTGTTTAAAATAAGTAACAATACAACATAGGTGTAGGAGGAGATGGCAGATGTACCACAGTTTTTCTGTCCACCTTTCTGTTATTATAACTACCATTCCCCACCTACTAAATATATGCACTTGTTTCCTGGCTCACCCACACTGCTACAGCCCAGCAGCACCACTCTGGCTTACACCACGGTCTCCCAAGACAGGAGGGTAGACCATTAACTAACAACAGCAGTGTTAGTTAATGAGAGGGTCAAGAGCCACTCAGGATCACAGTGGGTTTTCCCTTGCAGTATTCATTAATTTACGGTATCTACCCTTACCTTGAATAAACTACTTGACCTCAACTCTTAATTAAACAAGACATCATGCCTCAGAGGTGAAGCTACTGGCATTATAAAACGACAAACATGATGAAGTCTCCCCGCCCCCACCTCAAAACAAACACTGGAGGGGGACACAATCAAAGCCTGCAAAACTAGAGAAACCAGAGATTAGACAAATAGGAGTGTGTGCTCCACGAAATCTCACTGTTTTAGAACTAAAGGGCTTACTTTGAACTTCAAGAGTGCTGTTAGCATTTGGAATTCAGTGTTCCAGGAGTATCTCCCTGTCTTGGATATAAGTCTTCTCAGAAACATTCCATTCTGATCCCTTTAGGACATGGATCAATCCTTATTTCCTGAAAGTTACTCAAGAGGCCTTCCTATAACAACCCTAAGCATGTAAGACTTACAATCTGGATGGGTCCCAGGACTGACTCTGCAAGCCATTCTCACAGTCACGTACCTGGCTTCATTCACTAATGGCCTATCGATTCTGAAAGTCTGGATTCGTTTGTTTGTTTTTATGGAAGAAGCACAGCAGATAGGTCCATGGATCAAAATGCTTTAGATCCTCTGAAAAAATTATCCCAAACTGGACACACCCCCACATGGAAATACTGCTTCCTCCTCCTCTGCACAGAATCCCTCCTAGAATACCCCTTGGCAGAGTTCACTAGAGCATGACCTAAAATTTCAGTCACTAAGTAGGAGTCTGCACTCAGAAAACAGGTATTTTTGGGTACATGTCGTTTATTTAGGAAACTGGGTTGAGAGTGGAATTGTTTCTTTCTGTTACACACCTATAAACAGAACTGCTATCAAGCCTTTAAATGATACTTAAGCCCTGAATACCTGAATACAGCTTTTATGTTAATTTTCATAAAATCCCACAAACTAGGCCTCTGAGAGCCAAATACTCCTACTAGAGAAATAACAGTAAGTCAACCTGGACAGAGTGGCAAAGTCAGTCAGGACACTGACAGAAGCGAGACTAGATTCTGTGTCTCGGGATCCTGCCTCCAAACCCCAGAGCTGTTTTCATGAGACTATGCTGCTGGAGGAGTTCCACTCACCTTGGCCGAACACTCAGCTCCGGGATGGTTCGAATAAATCTGGGGTGACTTATTGGGAGAAACCTGGGGATACAAATAGATCAAATCGTTTATCTTTTTCTCTGTAACACCATACTCTGGAGGTCAGTTTCTCTCTACTCCCCACCAAACCAAGCTTAAAAAACCGCCTGCCCCGCTGCCACACCACCTGCTGGTGGCATGTCAGGCCTGAGGGTTCCCATTCTCTGTTGCACATGTTAGGGAACAAGTTCATCTGATCTTTTAGGATTTTCACGAGAAACCCTGAAAATAATTTTCCTTACAGACTTACAGATATACAGTTGGCGTATATACGCCAACTCCTGCATTCTGAAAATTAGGAAATTGAAGGATAGAGAAAATAAATAACATTAAAGATCTCACAGTTAGTTAATGAAATTAATAATGCAAGTTACTGGCTAGACTTTGAAATCTTTTTTGCTTTTCTTATTATAGCAAAGATTTCTACTATAATAGCATATTGTAACAAGATTTAAAGTAAGTGAGCATAACTAAGGTATGCAGGGCTGGATGAATTATAGTAACTGCTGATGTCTAAGGCAGCCTGTTAGGCACATCATATACTAGCCATTCTATCTTCACAACTTCCCTCCCTACAAGGTAATTACTACCATTACTTGTACTTTACAAAGTAAGCAACAATCTCCCCTCAAAGCCGCCCACCCTCCAAAGCCTCCATACTTGAATGTCTTCATGTCTCGCCCGCCAATTACTCGGGCAGTGATGGTCTTCCCAACCTTCAGCTTGGCAGTAGGAGATGTGCCCACTGGAACATCATCTAGAATGTGGGAGGCATGGATACAGCCAATGATGCCGTTTTCCAGAGTCACAATCACACGGGTGGGCTTAATGGACTTGACAGTCCCTGTGACCATGTCCCCAATGGAGAGGGTATGCTTCTTTTTAGTCCCCACAGCCATTGCCGGATCCCCTTCATCATCCTCGTCGACTGTCTCAGAGTCCTTCCGGGTCTGTCTCATGGTCCTCTTAGCAGCTGGCCCCTCAACAGCCAAAAGAAGGCCAGTCACTCCTGGCTCCGTGGTCTTGAGGGTTAGAGAGACACCCTGTCCCACCTGCAACTTCTCCGAGTCAAAGCGGAAGGTGTCATTGAGATGAGAGGTCAGAGAGAAGGCTGCCAAGTGGCCGGTCTCTACCAAGGAGGCAATGGCAAAGGACTCCTCCAAATACTGCACAACCGCCTGGTGTTCGCTGCCTTTCTTCAGCTGGAAAACAGAGGAAACCCACCATCCCCACTTCTTACAGAGCACATACTCATTCCCCACCCACTGGGCTACACATGGGACTGGGAAAGCCTGTGGTATCCAGGGAAGCCAAGGCTAGTCTGAGTTGTAACAAACTAGGCCTCACTTCTTCAACCTAGTTTTCCCCTAAAGTACAGTGAGGTGACTTGACTGAACTCAGGGTGCCATACCAGAATCACCTGGGGTTAGCTTTTGTTCTGTCTGAATTCAGAGTCCTAGGTCCTATCCTAGAACTAGTGAAATCTGCCAGGTGACTTCTATTGGTACTCCAGTTGTAAGACACTATGGCTCCCAACTCGCTTAGTCCTCCAGCTCTCCCCCCAGTTTATTTACTCTTTCATTCAACAAATAGTCACTACAAAGAGCTTACTATGTGCAAGGTATTTAGCTTATCTTTCCCCTAAATCCAAGTTGTGTTCATGCTGATATATACCAGCTTCGCTTGGATGATAAAATGGAGTAAGGACCTGATAGAACACTTAGTGAGGGGTTAATATTGTTTTCTATTTCTCTTTGTCTCTCGAAATCTTAAAATTACAAACAACTAGAGGTTACGGATTATCTGTATGTAATTCTCCATACTATACCCTACTCAACTGGGTGCTTAATAAGTACTTCAGGCAATGACCAAATATATACATCACCCTGAGAAAAACTCTCCCAAATTTGAGATTTTGCTCAAACCTATAATTCTCTCACACAAAATTGTTCACGAGATGGTACTGATGAGTAGCCTGCAGGTCAGAACTACTCAGACATGTTTTGAGTCATATGATGTTTTTAAAAAATGGTTTCAAACTTTCCCACTCTTATTTCAAATAAAAATCCAAATTCTGCCTGCTCTTAAAAATCAAAGACTTAGCAACACCAGACCCGGATTTTCCCACCCGACAACAGCCAGGTGGAAACAAACGGTCTGTGTCCCTCGGTGGGCAGGGTGTGCACTCCACAGGCTGTCAAAGCCTTGCTGCTACCACTGCCTATAACCCACCTGGCCTGCTTTACTCATTCACATTACCTGCTTGGCCCTTATCATCTGAGCCATAGTGAAAGTTGGTGCAATTAATACCTACACCAGGATGAGAGGTATAAACTGGGAATGACACAGATAAAACCAGGCATAAGGTCAACCAATCTCCAAGCATTTGTGTTAGAATTCCTGAGCAAAATGTGGTTGACTGAAGGGATATATAATGCCTTTAAAACCATGGAAATGTAAGTCATCAGCAAACTTACCTTTTTAGCTTTTCTATTCACCAAATCATGGCAAAGGGAAACATTCGCTTCCAACTTCAACATGTCGACGTATAAGATCACAGCCTTCTTCTTCTGCCCAGATTCCACCTCCTGCCCTGAAGAACAGAACCAAACACAACATGATCACCCCTCTGGAGCAGGGGGAAGGGGGACAGCATCTCTCCAAAAGCCACGCATCTTAGGCGCAAAAAGAAAAAAGGACACATGTCCTGAGTCTGTGTGGGCTAGGGAAACCAAGGGTGGCTCCCATAATTCAAGTTCATGTGTAACTTAATTTATGCAACCTGATATATAAAAGTCTAGACTTACCTAATTATAACAATAAAAGGATTCATACCTAAACCTTCTTCAGAATGCTGTCAGTTGTTCCGATTTGCATTCACATAAGACAAGCATACCAGAAGTATTACTGAATCAGCTCATCTGCCCTATGTATTTGGAAATTCTGTATCCAGGAAAGGAAGCAATGGGTAAAGGGATTCCCCCACAAACCATGATGGGCTAGACCAAAGCACTCACCTGCCCGATGATATTTGCTGGCTCTCAGAACCAGGCCAGGTACTGGGCCCTCACTGAACACCACAGAGCCATCTTCCAACACCTCCTGCACCTCTAGGTCAAGGACCATCCCAGGGATCATCTCAGCCAGCGTCTGGGTCAACACAGAGTCTGCCAGAGATCCAAAGGAAACAGGGGTTAGCAAGAAGAAACAACATTCTTATCATTCTTTTCCTTTGAAAATATGCCACTGCGCAGAGGACGGTGAAGTGTTGGAACCACTGTGAAGGTAAAATCACTGTCAGCAGAAATGTCCGATACCCATGAAAACGCCTATCACAGAGAGAGACACGACTGGCTCACGTTAATCCCGCCTGGCCGTAATTCACGAACATAGCCAACAAATACCAGAAACGCATGCTTTCCTTTGTTTTCTGAAATTTTATTCTGTTTGGAATCTACCCTCCTTAGCTTCTTATTCCCAAATCCCATTAGGCTTCCAACAATCCCACACAATGGCTCAAAGCTTAGGAGGGTCCGAATAGTAGCCCCTCACGAAGTTTTCTAGCAGGTCCCTATTCCATTTTACCATCCACTACATATATGTCAAATAAAGGCACAAGAAATGAAGAGATGAATGGATTCACAACAAATGCAAACCCGAGGTCGCAGAACTAGGGGAAATTTTGATACTGGGCTGGACAAGAGCACAAGGGGACCTCCAGGATGCTGGTAACGATCTTTATCTGAAGCTGGGTGATAACAGGCAAATTCGTTTTAAAAACATTTACTGAGCTGAACCATAAATGATTTGTGCACTTTATGCATCATACTCCCATTCTGAAAAGTTTATCGAAAATGTTTTCAGTATCTCGAAAGCCCAACTACTCAGGGGAACAGACAGGCACGGCTTACAACACACGCTCCCCGCCCGCCCCTCATCCCCTGCCCTCCTGCTCCCACCTCGGTTGCTCATGAGGCTGCGCACGCCCTGCCGCTCCTCCAGGCACTGGCTCAGGAGGAGGAGGCTGGTGGTAGCCCGGTCCCCCAGGCTGCAGTCTGACAGCCGCAGAGACAGCAGCATCCGCTGCTTCTCTTCATCCACGTTGGTCACCTTCGCAACCACCGTCTGCCCCTCGACAAAGTGGTCACTTGTAGAGGTCACAAATTTGTCACTCATGATCTAAAAAGAAAGCGCAGAAAATGAAAACAGGAAAACAAGTCTCTATTAAGGCAACCCACTTAATGTGCTCAGAAAGGGGTGTGAAAGGTGGAGAGATGGGACCCAGAAAGTTCCCCCAGCCCTCTCTGAGTCTGGCTGCACAGCCCTTCCATAAAAACAGAGTATGAAGTACAAAAGGTGCCCCTTCCTCCAAGAGGACACAGCTGGGCGACAGGAGCATGGATTGTATCTCAGCTCCATGTCCCCTCAGCCAGAAGCCCTTATACCATGAAGGTGCCCCTGAAAATTATTCCAGCGTTCAACATATCTGGCTCCTTCCCATCAACCCTCCAGTTCCATGACCCTGTGCCCTTGTGCACAGAGCTGAACTTACCGCTTTGGGGGCCAGTCCGCTAAGACCTGAAGGGAACTGGACGAACACACCGTAGTCCTTGATGTTCTTCACAAAACCAATGAGCAGCATTCCAGGTTGGATTTCTGAGAAGCTCTTGGGATCCTGGCCACCCTCTACTGTGGAGACCAAAGCTGGTTTCCTACAAAGGAGCTAGTGGCACTTCATCAAGGAATATTCCAGAAAGGGCAGATGAAACATCCGTCTCACTCATCTTTCTCCACTATACACCCTCTGCCACTCCTGGCTCTAAGTGCGCAGACCAGCAATAGCAGCACCACCTGGAACTCGTAAGAAAGGCGAATTTTGAAGCGCCACCCCAGTGCTATGAACTGGAAGCTCTAAGGGGACCCAGCGAGCTGCTGGGGCAGGCCCTCCGGTGATTCTGATGCGCAGTCAAGTTGGAGAATCACTGTTTTATTCCTTCCCTTAACTCCAGATTGCTGGAGGGGGCCAAAACAGGAATGGCTCTTCCCTGCGGCTTGGCCCCCAGACTGGCCACCATGCAATTCTCCACTATCTTCACACCAACCAACTCTAATTCGCCTCCTCTGCCTATCTTCACTCTAAGGAGATTTTATATTCTGTGAGAAAAGAGGCAATGTTATCCTTCAGAACATCCACGCCAAGATCGAAGGGAACATTCTGAGCCCCATATCCCTTTGGGGGAATGGGGAATGGAAAAAGCAGAAAAGAACAGCAACTATCTTATTAATGTTTCCAACTCAAGGAGCAAGCACTGAGCACCCTGAGAAGGCCAGAGGTACTACTGGAACTATCCCGCTGGGCCTGGCAGGCCACACCACCTCCCCAACATCCTGGACTCCACTCTGCTCTCATCACCAGTATCTGCTAGCAGGATCCCAATCCCACTCTTAACTTTCCACCAGGGAAATACAGGGAAAGTGCAGTCTTGCTCCCTGGTTTGGTTTTATGGAGGTATTTCTGTAGTCAAATGGCCAACATTTTCCATGGAATTTCCAGCTAAGAGCACAGCCCAACCCAGAGTTTTCCCCCACTGTCCATGGCTCCCCAGATACTGCTAAAGGATACAACATGTCCCTCCCTCTGGCTCAGACACAGCACTCTGTGAAGAGTGTCACCGACCTGGAGCCAGTGATACAATAGTGGGCCATTGGCAACGTGGTCTGACAGATGAGATGTGGGGAGGAAAGCAGGGATGTTGTGGGGCAGGACAGCCACCTCCAGCCCATCTTTGGTCTTCTCCAATACCTTCACATCCACCAACTGTCCGGGAAGGAGAAAGAGAAAAAAAAAATAGCACTGGTCTTGGGCAGAGACAGCAACCTCGCCTGGGTCAGGCAGAGATCAGAAGCATCCAATTCCAGCATCAGGACTCATGGAAAAGTCAAGGTAAGAGTTTTCTTCCACACTCCACACCACCATCCCAAAGACCCAGCAAGCGCACACATGCACACTCCAGGACCCATTGGTGCATTCACGTCATTCCTCTTCCAAGGCCCTCCACAGAGCCCCAGAGGAAGGACAGTCTTGTAGTACGGCCCTAGGAACCAGAGAGGAAAGAGGGCAGTGGTACACTGCCGAAAGCCACGCCATGACACAACTTTCCTTTCCCAGACAGCTTCCATGCGCTCTGACACGCAGGAAAGAAAATATATGAGGTTCTCCTGCAAAACCCCAACTCCCTCTGGCCCCAGCATCTCAGCTAGCTACCTCGATCTTTCCCCTCCACGGGTTCCAGTACCCCATTTGTCAGTGGCACCCTGCTCTCACCAACTATAAACTAAAACAACTTGTCTGGAGAAGTCCATGTACCTGCCCAACATTAATGGTTTTCCTTTTCTTCTGACTCTGTCCCGCATGCTCTTTTTTTGGATCACTCAACAGCTTGAAGGACAAGAGCATCCTCTCTTTGGATGGTTCACAGTTCAGCACGGTAACCTTCACCACCTGGTGGGAAACCACACCTGTTTAGCTAACTCCTCCCAGCAGGCCTCTCAGGCCCTGGAGAGAAGTGTCCTCCACCAGCGCTGCAGAGGCCTTGGAAGATCCATTCAGACCCTGAATCGGAACAGAACGCACTGAAAAGAAATGTACAGAGAGCTACACCGAACCACACCCCCACCCTGAGTCAGCCTTTGTGTGAAAGCAACACACGAATATATTTTTGTATTCTTTATCCTAGACAGACCCAGATTCGCTAGTTTTATGGCACTGCCCCCTGGTGGTGCGGTGGCCTCGGAACAACTTCTGATGTGAGGGACACTAGTGTATTACAGGTAAAGACTAATTTCTTCCAGATTGTGGGCCTGAGGTCCATTAGTTTGCCAGCTTCTGTTGGAACCTCTTGAGGGTTTCCCTCTGTTCTGTTTCCAACTCCACTACCTAGCTGGCTCAGGCCCACTGCTCCGTGTGCTCTCTTCCTCATCCCTTAAAAAATAGCTCTCCACACTACTCCTTCAAATCTGTGTTCATAGGGTCACCAAGGGAAAGGATTACCTGGCCAGTGTAAAAGACCCTCTCTGGATCAGGTATATACTCAGTACTGAGCTCATGCTTGGGTACCAGTCCCTGTACATCATTGTAGAACTTCACAATGCAGCCATAGTCCTTGGCCCTGAGAATGAAGCCATGTGTCTGCAGACCAGGCTTGGCGTCGGCATAGCAGGTAATGGCAGGAAGTTTGGACTCAACCAGGGTTTTCTTCAGGGTCATCATCAGCTTTTTGGCTTCGGGGTCACAAAGCAAAACCTAGGGAAAAAGGACTGGCTGTCATTAAGTTACCCATTACCAAGACAGCCACTTAGCTGGTTTCTGCAACCCCCTAAATCCAAAGGCCATGGCCAGTCCCTAAGAACCCACTCTCTCTTCCCCTCTGAGAATAATCTCAGCTGCAGACCCTCACTGCTTCCCACTGGATGACAACCTGGGAACAATCATCTCTACTTCAAATGTACTTCCTCCCATAAGCTCCCTCCTGAGTCTGCAGCGACACTCATCATCTCACTGCACCTTCAGAGTCCTGTGTCAGTTCCTTCTACCTGCCTTAGCTCCTTCCCAGGCCACTAGCATCTCATCTGATAGAATGAATGACAGAAGCAAGTTACCAGCTGCGTATTAGCTGTAAGCTAAAACTGGGAGATCCAGCAACTCTCATCCCTCAGAAAGTCACCTCCTTGAGGGTAAAGAAATTCCTCTACTTCTAAGCCTCCTGACCCCACAAACATAAAATATTGTGCCAATGGGTAATCAATCACTTTGTTGAATGAAACAAAATAAAATGAAAACAATGAAAAGTACTTTAATCTCACAACTCTGTGAAGCTTGAGATTCAAGGCTTTATAATAAACCACTCAGTTTTAGCAGCTTTTTTGGGGCTATTTCTGTGCCTGACATACCGCTTGCTCCTCCTCAACCTTCAAAGTCCTACCCATCCTTTCTAGCTCAAGTCCCACCTCTGCCAGTAGTCAAGGATACATTACTGTTACACAGAGCTAAATGTGAAAACTGGTTCTGCCATTTACTAGTTGTGTGACTTTGGGAAAGCTACTTGGCTTTCCTAAGCTTCATTTCCCCACCTGCCAAATAAGGACAACAGTACTGTCATTGTTTTAAGGATTAAATGAAATAATGAATTTCATGTGTCTATCACAGCAACTGGCACAAAATACATGTTATATGGCAGTTGCTATTGCTATCATCAGCAACTCCTGCTGCCCCAGACCACCCTCACCTCTCCTTTCTGAGATATAATCAGAGTATATATTCTGCACATGTATAGATATTTTAACTCTCAATCATATACACAATTCTCAGGGACAGTTTGCTCTTCCCAATGCTGGGCACAGCACTGAAGACTTACCTGGTCATTTTGCGGAAAAGGGTAGAAACTTCATCTGAAAAGCATTACTCTCTTCCCTCCCATCTGGTCAGATCCCCAACAGAGACCCCTTAGGAGGCTCACCCGGCACGTGACTTCATCCCCAATGTGGTACTTCTTCTCTGGATTCTTCATCAGGATGTCAGCCAGGTGTATGTGAGGTACCAGGCCCCTGATTTGTTCACCCACCTTCACCAACATCCCGCATGACTTTATGGTCAGCACTGTGCCCTAGGGAGTCCCAAGAAAAGATGCCACAATGTCTCAAGAATGGCCTTTCCTCCGCCTCTTACAACACAGCATGTCACACCTCTCTTTCGAAGCCCAAGTTCCTGGGCTAACTGTGCCTGTAATTCCAAATCTCACAGGGGTAGAGCACACCCCCCCACACTGTTCTGGATGCAGTCAGGTTTATTTATGGGAAACGTCACATCTTTTTGTGTGTGCATGTTCTTTCTGTCTGCCTTACACATGCACTCTCTAAAGGAGGGGACCGTGTCTCCTAAAAAATAAAGGGGAGCTGCTCAACTGGGGCTAAAGGGTGGAGAAAAAGAGGCGGCTGGAGCTGGCTTCTTACTAATATCCCAGGTAGGTTAATTATCATAGAACCAACTTTTGACTTGGTCTAATAAATGCCATCAAATTCCAGGGTTTATGACGACCACCTCTATAGTTGGGAGGACTGGTAAGACCTGACCTTGAAATCAATTACAAGATACCCAAGGGAAGGAAAAAAATTCCAGTTAGCAGGCACAGAGACAGAGAATGTGACTTTAAATGTGTTCACATGAGGACACATGATCTGACAGTTAACCCATGAAATAAAAATGCCTGAAGCTGGGGAAGTATCTAGATGCTTGAGGTCTTACCTTTACCAGTGCTCCAGGCTTGATGTCATAATATCTAAAGTACTGAGCTTCAATAATAGACCTAGAAAAAAAGGAAACACATGATTACATAAACTAGGGCAGAGGTACCTAAAATTCAGGGCTACTAAAATTATGTTGGCAAGAAAGGAAACCTTCACCAGGCAAGGTCAGGAGAAAATGTGAATGCACATCTGCACAGGAGCACACGGTCACGTCCCCCATGTGCTGTAACACTTACGTCCGCAAAGAGAGCAAAGCCAGTTCATCCATTTGGCTGTAGTTGATGATTCTACACTTGTGAGTGTTTCCTGGCTTGAAGGCTTCAGGATTGAAGGCATTCTTAGAATCAGAGAGATGGCTGAGCTACAAAGTACCAAGTGATTAAGGATAAGCCAGAGACAATAGATCTGAGACAATCGGACATTAAAACATACCAAGATGACGCCCTGGCTGGTGCGGTTCAGTGGATTGAGCGCCAGAGTGCAAACCAAAGTGTCACTGGTTTGATTCCCAGTCAGGGCACATGCCTGGGTTGCAGGCCAGGTCCCCAGTAGGGGGCGTGTGAGAGACAACCACACATTGATGTTTCCCTCTTTCTCACCCCTTTCCCCAATCTCTCTAAAAAATAAGTACATCTTAAAAAAAAAAATACCAAGATGACAATACATTTATCACCTACCATAAAAAGAGTACTCTGATAACCTGTTAAATAATTCCTCTAACTAAAAATCTACTCCTTATTTATTGCAAAATCTCTATGTCAGAGAATAGCCTAGATCATGGGTCAGTACATTACAGCTCACAGCTGGTGCCTATTTTTGTAAATTAAAGTTTTATTGGAATACAGCCATGCCCATTCATTTACACAGTGTCTATGGGTGCCTTCAGGCTATAACAACAGAGATGACTAGTTAGGACAGAGACCACATGGCCCACAAGCCTAAAATATTTACTATCTGGACCTTTAAGAAAAACCTAGCCAAGCCCTGGTATAAATCTTAATTCATTCTTATACCTACAATCTGCTAGGTATCGAATATGTCAAACTGACTCTAAGGCATTCTAATATAACAAACGGACACTGTTTTGTCCCTATGAACAGTCTGACACACTTGGGGATATTCAAACATACGAAACTAATAAAGGAGTGAAAGAAGCAGAAAAGGACCCATGTATCCCAACAGTCCTTCTAGTGGTAAGATCCTGATGAAACAAAGAGACTCCATACCCGAGCATAGGCCAGAGACCCATCCTTCAGTCTGAAAGTGGCCCCGGCCTTGCTGAAAAAGCCCTGGACAGGAATGTCATCCAGGACAGCTCCCAGGTGCTGACAAGACAGCCGGATGAGGGGGCGCCCAGGTTGCAGGAAGACGGGGCGCAGGCTCAGCCGCACAGCCCTGGTCCGAGGATGGACACAGAGGATGCAGGCCCTTACCTAGATAAGGGAAAGGACATAATGAACAGAAGGAGGCACACAGGAGCTGAGGTCCCTGCAGGCAGAATTCCGGAGGTCAAGACTCTATGTGCTGCCCAGGTCATGGATATAAGAACCAAAGCTGACTTACGCATCGAGCGGCATGCAGAAAATTCACACACAGTGTCCCAGAGGAACTATATCTGACTATACCAAGGCTCACTCAAGGCCACAAAACCAGTAATACACACGCAACAGAAACCATGGGCAGGCGTCACTACATCAGAGGCTCTTCTAAAATACACCTGAAACAGCCTGGTCTGTCAGTGTGTTAACATGCAAAATGTCTCAACTCTGTCTGCAAATATGTCTACAGGGAGAAAATAATTACTAGAAAGAGGTACACCAAATGTTAACAGTATTATCATTAGGTGGTGGAAAAGCCTATTTTAACCTTGTACAAAGATATCTCTATAATATCCATTAGCATGGATAAAAACAAAAAATAAATCACTTTAGGATAAAAAATATTCTGAATACTACATATTGGAATTTTCTTCTCAAATATCCATATTAATTGTAAAAAATCTGAATCTTTAGATAAGGGTAGAAAAATCACCCAGAGTTAATCACTATTAAGACCTGTTTGCATAGCCTTTTGGTATTTTAACCAGGTGTACTCCTTAAATTTTTTTTCAAAATTGGGTCTATTATACCCTTAGCATTTTTTAAATCATATTTTTCTATTCAGACATATTTCTTGTTCTCTTAAACTGGATCTATTATACTCACAGCATTTTTCAAAATTACATTTTTCTATTTAAACATATATCTTGTTCTCTTCTGTTAAATACTCCTCTGAAACACTTTAAATTATAAAAGCAAAAGATTCGCTACCAAAAAAAAAGACCCATATGAAAGAATATGAAATAAAAGCTAAAAGTTACCTTCTCCTCCACAGGCTCCTTTCCTAATTTCAGCCCCCAGAGATAACCACTGGTAGTTTCTTGTGATCATGCCAAATACTTTGTATTCCCCTCACCTCCTCTCTGCACACCTACCTGTACACATGCAGTCCTGGGACCTGCCCTGCGGCTAACTGCAATACTGGATAGCTGATTGGAATACAACTAGAATTAAGAAAAGATAGGTGCAACATTACTCACTGGTTGATTTGGGGAATATGCTCCAACTTTCTTAGGATCCAAGTGCATAAAATCAACCAAGCCGGTGAAGAATGAGAGGAAGTTTAGCGTAAGGCCAAGTGGAGTCACCTAGGAATAAACAGAACATGTTATGAAAAATCTCTCCCCGAAGGCACCAAGAATGTGAGAGCTACTGTTGATACTAAACACTCAGTTCCGCGTTTCTCCTCCCCCAGCTAACCCTTACCAATCTTTCTTCCTGTAACACTAAGTGGTAGGACTACTACCAGCATTGGCTGCCTCTTCACTAAGGTCACTTCTCTTCCAGAAGGAGAGGATGTCAATCCTCCCACCCTCAGGATTTCCCAGTGGGATGGAAGGCACTTTGCTCAGGATTCTCAGGGAACTGCCAGCTTGGCAACTTAGACAAATTGTTGCTAACTTGGTGATTTGCCCAGAAAAAGAAAGTAAAACTCAAATGATTGCAAAAGAAAGACACTGGCCCTGGCTGGTGTGGCTCAGTTTGCTGGAGCATCATCCCATAAAACAAAAGGTCGTGGGTTAGATTCCCATTCAGGGCACATGCCTAGGTTATGGGTTTAGTCCCTGGTTGGGGTACGTACGAGAGGTAACCAATTGATGTTTCTCTCTCACATTGATGTTTCTCTCCCACATTGATGTTTCTCTCCCTCTCTTCCCCTCCTGTCTCCTCTCTCTATAATCAATAAACAAGACACTGACCATGGGCAAGCCGACTCACCCTACAGAGCTCCCCCAAATTAGGAATTAAGGTGAGAAGCACCTAAACAGAGAGCAATGAGGTAGATGACTGAAATCGAGAATCTCCACAAAAAATGGGAGAGTTATTTTCTGGGAAAACTGTACCAGACTCAAAACATAGGAAGAGCACAAACCTTAAAATGTAGATTCAGAAAAATTCTGAATATCGTATGGATGTAGATATTGAAGTTACCCAGCCCCTTTCCCTCACCTAGCTATTGGGCAGTCAGGCTAATACCCTTCTGGGTAGAGCCTTTCCAGAGAAGACTTACAACAATGAATCTGGAGACTGCCACCAAAAAGTCTGCTAGTTCCTGCTCCTGATAGTGAAAATCAGCCAATTAACAAGTCCCACCCAGGCACACAGACTTCCTAAGTTTTTTAGCGCCTCACGTGCAGTATGGCAGTCAAAACAAAACTTCAACAGAGAATGGGAAGTTCAAGTTGAGAGGCTCTCCCAGAAGGTAGAATAAATACATGCACATTATCAGGAAAAAGGTTCATCCATGAATTCCAACATCACATTAACAGGTATTCCAGGGGGAAAAAAAAAGAGGAATTTATACTTTAAAACAAAGACAAGATCTAATAAGGGACTAGTATCCAGAATACGTAAAGGATGCTTACAGCTTAACAATAAAAAGACGACCTAATTTTAAAATGGGCAAAGGTTTTTGAGGAGATATTTCTCTAAAGATATACAAATGACTGATAAGCACATGAAAAGAGGCTCAACATTTACATCACTAATAATTATAGAAATGCAAATCAATATCACAATGAGATACCACTTCACATGCACTAGGGTGGCTATAATAAAAAGAAGGACAATAGTGTTTGTGAAAATGTAAAGAAATTGGAACCCTTACATGGTTGGTGGACATTTAAAATGGTGTGGCCACTTTACCAGTTCCTCAAAGAGTTAAACAGAAAGTTACCACATAAGACAGCGATTCCATTCCTAGGTGTATACACCCAAGAGAAATGAAACACATGTCCACACAAAAACTTATACATGAGTTTCATAGCAGCACTGTTCACAAAAGTTCAAGGTGGAAATAACCCAAATGTTTACCAACTGATGAATGGACAAACAAAATGTGCTACATCCATATGGTGGAATACTATTCAGTCATAAAAAGTAACAAACCAACAATACATGGTACAATACAGAGGAACTTTGAAAACGATGCTAAGTGAAAGACATTAGACACAAATGGCCACATGTTATACAATTTCATTTATATTAAATATCCAAAATAGGCAAATCTAAACACAAAAAGTAGATTACTGGTTGCCAGGGACTCAACGGAGGGAGGGACGGAAAGCGACCACAAATAGGTACCAGGTGTCTCACTGGGGTGATGAAAATGCTTGGATTAAACAATGATGATGGCTGCACACCTGGTGAGTACACACACACGTGCGCGTGCACATGAAAAACCTGTGCCACACACTTTAAAATTATATGAATTATATCTCAAGTTTTAAAAGAAAAACAGCTTTCTCAGAACTGAAGGATCTTCATTTCTGGATCATAAAAGTCCAGCACAAATAAGTTGAGTTATCCATACCAAAGCACAGCATGGTGAAATTTTTAAACAAAAGGAATAAAGACAATATTTAAACACATACACACAAAGAAAATCAAAATAACATCAAGCTTTTCAATCATAACAGAGCACTGATATCAATGGGAATAATACTTTGAAATTCTGAGTTATTTTTGACCTAGAATTCTAAACCCAGCTTAACTATCAATCACATGTGAGAGTAGAATAATGATGATTTCAGATAGAGTAGATGGCCAAGAGTTAACATAGCAGGCCCGAGACTATAATGTTTACAAAAGCCTGCTTGCAGTGTTTGCACTGGGCTAGTGTCTTGGAACTTGAACTTACCTACCACTCCCAGAACTGAGTATGTAAAGTAACTGTAACTAAACTGTTCATATAAACAATATGGTTTATGCTAAATACTTGCATTCCTTATGAGAGCCTCGAATTTTGGTACATGCCAGGCAGAGGGTGTCTGCATAACCTGCCCCAATTAAAAACCCTAGGGCACTTGCCCTGGCTGGTGTGGTTGGGGGTGTGCAAGAGGCAACCAACTGACATCTCTTGCACCGATGTTTCTCTCTCCCTTCCCCCTTCTCCAAACATAAATAAATAAAAATCTTAAAAAAAAAACAAAACAAAATACCTAGGGCACTAAACTGCTAATGAGCATCCTTGGTAGACATTTCACATGCATTATAACTTGTTGCCAGAGGAATTAAATACATCCTTTATGACTCTGCAGGGAGAAGATGCTTGGAAGCCAGCACCTTGTTTCTTCTGGGTTTCATTCCATAGGCCCTTTTTTCCCTTTGCTGATTTTGCTTTGCCTCCTTTCACTATAGTAAATCATAGCCATGAGTACCACTATCTCCTGAGCCCCATGAGTCTTCCTAGTGAACGACTGAACCCAGGAGTGGTCTTGGGGATCCCTGACCCACTAGGTCAAGAAATTAACCTCCCTTATGCCTTTCCAAAAATGCTTCTGGAGAATGTGCCATACTAAAATGAGGGAGTAAACCAAAAAGGAAGAACATTTAGAATAAAAGAAGGCTCCAATACAGGAGCAGGATGACAGTAAAAGGGCTCCAGGTGGAAATAAAAGTAACTAAGATGATTTAAAGGGTTTGAAAACATGGAAAACTGTAGCAAGAGAAAAATAACTATAGGGGGTAGGAAGAAATAGCGATAGGTAGGAAGAGAATTTAGCAAATGACCAAAAAAAAAGAAAAAGCTGATTATCAACTCCAGGAAAAAAGTTGTTCAACGAATAGGCATAGTATATTAATTACCTAGCTCAGCAATAAACAAAATTTACATAGTCATAATAGCTTAAACACTAAATAATGATTTAACCAAACTTTTACTGTATCCCTGTTGGGAAGCTGGGGCAGCGGAAGGGAAAATTAATTGAGGCAAATCTTTGTATACCTTGATAAGAAGTTAAAAATCGCCCCGGCTGGTGTGGCTCAGTGGATTGAGTGCCAGCCTGCAAACCAAAGGGTCACCGGTTCGATTCTCAGTCAAGGCACACGCCTGGGTTGTGGGCCAGGTCCCCAGTGTGGGGCATGCAAGAGGCAACCACACAATAAAGTTTCTCTCCCTCTCTTTCTCCCTCCCTTCCTCTCTCTAAAAATAAATACATAAAATCTTTAAAAATAAAAAACAAGGTAAAACTCAGTGCCTACAACTGATAAACCAAGTACCAGCAGACGCTTATAACTTATAAATATGGAGGTAAATTTCAAAAGATAAGCTAAAAGAGTTAAAGATGAGGCTAGGAAGGATGAGATAGTTCATTGTAAGTCTTTTACTACCATTTGACTTTTTTGATCAGCAATAATACAAGCCACACATGTAACTTTAAGTTTTCTAGAAGTCAGATTTTTAAAATGGCAAAAGAGGGGGAAATCTGTTTTAATAATAGTTTATTGTACCCAATATATCCAAAATATTATCATTTCAACATGTAGAACTGGCTAGATATCAAGTGTGTATTAGCCATATGTGATCAGTAGGCTACCCAACCGAATAGCACAATTTTAGATTATGTGCATGTACTTCAATAAAAATTATTTTTATTTTAGAGGTTAGTAGTGACAGTGAGCAGCTTACCTTCTGCACTTGGGCTTTAACCACCAGTCCGGGTAGCAAGTTATTAAGGTTCCACTTTTGCTCCTCAGTAGCAATGGCAGT
The DNA here is from genome assembly GCA_004026545.1 of Mormoops blainvillei. Taxonomy (NCBI): domain Eukaryota; kingdom Metazoa; phylum Chordata; class Mammalia; order Chiroptera; family Mormoopidae; genus Mormoops; species Mormoops blainvillei. The sequence continues at coordinate 94,308 of PVJD01002926.1, forward strand.
AGAAACTTCTGAATGGCCAACAGACAGACTAACAACTCCTCCATTGCCTTTCACCTCTTCAATGATGCAGTTCAGGTACTGACCCACCTTCAGTTTTGCACCTGTAAGCCCAACCCCAGTCCCCAAAAGAAAACAATACCTATGAGAAGGACCTTTAACTTAGGTTCAAGAATACCTAAGATAATCCATGGCCTACGTGCCCAGTTATAATCTACTATTCCCCATATTCTCGATCTCTAAGGACCAACAATGAGAGTGAAGTGATCCTAATTGATCTGGAAATTGATCACAGAAATATAAAAATTTCAAAAAGGCAGGAGAGGGCTGGTTCAGAGGCCTTGGAGGCCCAAACTTCAGTGGAATCTCCTTGGTAAGAAATAGTAAAAATGGCCCATCAGATCTTAGTGAGACCCTGCCAGACACTGGACCTTCACACACACTCCCTTTTCTATAAGCCGGGGTTAACCACTGATCTTAGCAAAATCTTCAGGGTCACCATTCTGTAATTTACTCACCAAAGTGGCATTAAAATAGTATAATCCCACACATCCCACTGCACTACCACCAATGGCCCCTCTGCTTCCCCTCACCTTTGTTCTTCTGTCTGATATAATCCTGGGCTTTCTGCAGTGGCAGAAAAGCTCTGGCCCCAACAACACCAATGTCCACTAGGTAGCCATGGTCTTCCAGACTGGACACAGTGCCTGTGAGCAGCTGTAGGAAGAGAAAGCATTCCCAAAAGTTCAAAGGCCAAAGGTAAGGGGAACAACAAACATCCACTACAAAATGTGTGTTCCCACCATCAGTCTCAACACTTTATCCCATAATCCCACTCCCCTTTTAACTTTAAACCTCAATCCCACTAGAGGATAAAAGAGAGAAAGATATCAACTTTAATTCCCCAGGGCCACAAGGATTTTACAGTTTCCAGACAGTGGGGAGTGCTACACACAGGTGAACAATGGAATGCCAGAGTCGTCTCTCCCCTGGAGAAGACAGGAGACACAGCCCTGTAACGTCACTCCTAGCGCTGCGACTAATGAGAATACAGAACTACCCTTCTTGCTATCCTCGTATCTTTTCTAGCCTCCTTCAAGACATTCAAAAAAAAAAAGTCTTGCCAGCCTCCTTTACATTTCATGGGAAACAGTACAGCATTCAAATCAGGCTCTGACACTGACTATTTGGTTTTTGCCAAGAGTCACTTAAACTTTTCTGATTCCATTTTCTTAAATGTGTAAGAGGAATACTTACCTGCCTCACAGGGTTTCTGTGAGAATTTCTTCACGTAAAGTGTCTAAAACTGCACCTGTCATACAGTAGGCTCTCCACACTTGTCAATTTCCTGAAATGTGGCTTACTTTTATTCCCTTTTCTACCCAGCTTTCAGGGTCTGACCCGACACTGCCTGCTTCTACCCAAATATCACAAGGTCATGTTGATCTCCTTCCTCTTAATTACAAGAGTACTTGAATGAGTGCAGTTTATCTAAATGTTCTGGATCTCCGGGATCTGGAGGCTCTGAGCTAGGACTAATTTTAGGATGCAGAGAATCAGTGGCAGTACAGGTGACAGACAAACTGCCCCATCTACTCTGTGCCTTGCTCTTGGGGAACAGCCCTCAAGCATTCCCCACAAATGCTAGATGGCCTTTGGAAAAACACACCCTGTGAAGAATAAGGCTCGGTAAGTAAGGTACTTCAAGGGACTCCTTCTCATCAGCAGCAAAAGTTCCCCGCTAAGGCTCCTTGGAGACCTTTTTTTTCTTTTCACTACCAGTAAATCTTTGACTTTCTCCCCTCCAGGGTAAAACGATTAGATTCCCAGGTCTTCGATTTCCACTAAGTAGTCAAAGGACCCTCAGGAAAAGACCCAGCTCTGTGTGTAACAGTTAAGCTGAAAGTAAAAGGTGATCAAGACACTCCTAGGAGACCAGGCAGGGCAGGGAGAAGGCATGTTGCCAGCTCCTCTTCCCTGAACCCAGATACGTACCATGCCGGGCTTCAGGGCCTCTGCACTCAGCACTTTATTGACATTTTTGGGGTTCAGAGATAGCTTGACACTCTTTTTGCCTTTCTCTGTGATACCGAGGCTCCTCACCACACATCTCACCAGCATCCCAGGAGAGAAGAGTTCAGGCAAGCTGGCCAGGTCCTGCATAATAAAGAGAAAGCCCTGATTCACATCCTTCCCCTGACCAAGAATCCATCGCACAGCCCAGGCTCAACGATTTCTCATCCTCACACCCCAAGAACCCAAACGGCAATGAAGACAGTAACTGCTCGCCCGCAAAGGAAGATGGGTCTGTGGTAAGTCAGTCTTGAATTTCAGCATGAAGCTCCAAATATCTTGTCAAAATACTGTCAGAATGATGGGTCAAGAGAGTTGTCTAAAGACCTGAGCCAGACAGGTCAGTTGGTTAGAGTGTCATCCCAATACACCAAGGTTGTGTTTAATCCCCCATCAGGGCACATAAAAGAATCAACTAACGAATGCATAAATAAGTGGAACAACAAATTGATGTTTCTCTCTCTCTCCCCCCATCCTCTCTCTCTCAATCCTTTCTTCTCTAACTCTTGAAAAAAATAAATTAAAAAAAAATTAGTCTACAAAGACTAAAGGGATGGTTGCCAAGGGGACGAGGGCGGGAGATGGGTAAAAAAAGGTAAAGGGGAATATAGTCGATAATAGTGAGATAAGTTTGCACAGTGACAGATGATTACCAGAATTAGTGGGGTGATCACATCGTAAGGTATAAAAATGTTGAATCACTATGCTATGAACCTGAAACCAATATAACTATTATATAATACTGTATACCAACCACACTTAATTGACAAAAAAGAACTGTCTACGTTTATTGTTCCACTTCTTCATCTCCTACTTGGTCTTCCACTCACTACAATCTGCACTCCACCCTCACTCCATTAATCTCCCGATGAAATCGCCAATGGCTTCCATGTCACTAACTCCAACAGTCCATTCTGCAGCTCTTTTCTTACCTGATTTTTAAAAAGAATTTAACAAGGGAGACTGCTCCTTCCTTCATTAAATATTTCCTCCCCGGCTTTCGAGACCCTTTATTCACTGGTTTCCTCTATGGGTCTGGCCCTCCTCCTCTGACAGCAACTCTCCTTTCATTCAGTGACTAAAATGCAGTATTGACTGGAGCCTCAGTCTTTAGTCTCTTTTCGCTGTATTTGCTCCCTCTGAGCAACTTCTTCCCCTTTCATAGTTTCAACTACCACCTACACAAGGAAGTCTCACACATTTTTGTTTCTGCATCTCAAACTCAACATAGCAAAAAGCAAATCATTATCATCTCTCACAATCCAGGTCCCCTTTCAGGATTTCTTACCACAGAATGCCATGGCCATCTGTTAATTCATGAACAATAGAAACCGAGGACTCATCCCTGACACTTCTGCCTCACCACCCATAATCAGTACATCACTGAGCACTGGCTTAACCTCCTCAGTCCTAAGTAAATCCTGAACCCAAGCTGCCATCAATCTGAGAGCCTGGGCTACAATAATAGCCCCCAAACTGGTCTCTAGGCAACTACTCTTGCCTCTCCAATTTATTTCTATGCTGTCTACATGTCACTCACTCCAATGAGAACCTTTCAAGGATTTGCCATTAATTCTAGAATTAAAAAACAATCCTTAACAAGGTCTGGCCTCCACCCAGCCCTCCAGACCCATCCCACACCACTCTCCCTTGCTCTCTCTGCTCCAGCCACTTCTCTCTGCTACATACCACACTCTTTCTGCCTGAACTCCCCTCCTTCTTTAGCACCACCTCATCCTTCAGATCTCAGCTCAAGCGCCTCTTCCTCTGGGAAGTCTTCCAGGCTCCCTGGGCCAAGTCAAAATCCCCTTATTAAAAAAAAAAAATCCCTATTATAAACTCTCATGGCACCTTGTAACTTTCCTTCTTAGCACTCAGCAAAGTTGTAATCTTGTATTTATTTGTATACCACTTATTTCCCTTACCTTCAGAGGTTCTTCTTGCGCCACCTGCTCACTCAGCTTGTTGGTGTAAGCATCACAGATTTCAGTTACTTGCACAAAACCCTGGAGGCCATTGGGGAGACTAATCACCAGTTCCAGGTCATTTATCTCCTTCACACAACCCAAAATCCGCATCCCCTCACATAGGGACTAGAAGAGAAAAAGTGAAATCAGTATAATAAGGAAGAGAACAATGAATGGGGAGGTTAGGGAGTTCTGGTTTCTAGTCTCAACTCAGACATACAAAAATTACAGGCAGTACATATGTGTATATGTCAATGCACTTAAACATCTGACTGAGCACCATAAAAGGTCTACATTACACAACAGTGTTAACAGTACTACAGTGTTGGAGGGCACTTTAACCTTTATTTATAAAGTAAACTTCATTCCAAGCAACCCACCCTCAAATGCCTGACAGGCAACAAAATGAAGCACGGAGGCCAGCGAAGATAATGGCAGTCTGAAGTGTGCAGCCAGGTCTAAAAGTGCAACCACTACTCAGCTCCACGTGACTATGAACGTGAGGAACTGCGGGCATGACTGCTAACATTATCACCATTTCTAACCTACGAATTTACTAAAACACAAATCCCATGAGGACAGCAATGGGATGAGCTAAAAAGAAAAACAAACAAACAAAGTACATGATCCCAGGCATTAGTTAATAATAGGAGAAAGTGATGCTCGATTCTGAGCATAAACTGCAAGAATCTCTGATACAAGCAAAACACACACACACGCACGAATGAAAGGAATGAAGGGGAAAAGGAAGCAAGAGGGAAGGAAGAAGAACATATACAAACTTAAAACAACTCAGGTACTTTGTTTAAAATAAAACCAAACTTTAACAAACCTCAATACTAAGGATTTCAAACTTTTCTTTTACAGACTTGCTGCTTTCTCTCTTTTCGATTTTCAACTTTTTTGTTTTTGCTGGTCCTGTCTGGCTCTTTTTCCTTTTGGTGGATTCCTCCTCAGTAGAAATCTAAAGGGGGAAAAAAGTTCCAAAGAATGAAAAGAAGCAATCCTCGCCTTTCCTTCCAGTCTCAGGTCATCTGTCACCTGCATTAGTTGCTGCATTAGTCCTCCACTCCACACCGCTCCCAAATGTTCCTGTAATTCCTACTCAATCCCAACTCTCCCATTCTGCCCTCAATGTTCCCCTTGACCAAAATTTGTCCTTCGTGTTCTCAAAACCCCATTCTCTCCAGCATTCTTCCTTCCTTGACTTAGGATGGACGCTGGGGACTCTCAAAATAAGAAGCAATTTGGAACAAAGCATGAATGGAAAGTGGAGTCATGAAGACCCAGGTTAAACTCCCAATTCCACCATGACAGACTGTGTAGTTTCAGCTAAATTATATAATCTCTCTTAGCCTCAGTTCCTCATCATAGAGAGAGCAGAGATCTCTATTTCATAACACAGTTGAGAAGATTACATAAAATAGACATAAAGCCGTACAATCAAATGCTAGTTCCCTTCCTTCCAGCATTTAGAGCACAGCCTACTGTAGCTGAAAATTATGAATTCTAATGCAAATGCTGACCATTATACACATATACAATAATGTATACATATTCTATAGCAAGGACCCCAATGCTGTCTCTCCATCCTGTACCAACAGCACAAAGTTCCTAACAATAAAGAACGAGAACACTGCAAACGCAAATACTAAATGCCATCTTTCAAAAGATACACTCCTGTGGTGGTGCAGACTCTCTAACATGTTCAATTTACAGATGTAGGCTTCAAAAAGAAACAAATCTGGAAAAAACCACAAGTCTCAAACACCGCTCACTGTTTACAACAATACTACAGAGAAAAGTGTTCAGTGACTCTTACCAAACAAGTATACCACTTACATCAAATAAATTATCTTGTTCAATCGACTGTTGAAAAGCTTTCTCTGATTTGTGGGTCTTTCTTGTACCCCCACGGGGGAAGCTTTCTTCCATGGTTGCCATGTTTGGGTCTCCTAAAAACAATGCAAAGAGTTACAGGGACATGTAACCTTGGTGTCGGATTTCCTAAAGGCTGTGATCAATGAGCAAGAGATACTAGCATCAATGTCCTAGACAGCATTCAGGACCAAGGAATAGATGATTTGATGTCAGGCCCCAGGTAATCCACAATTCATCTTTCCAAAGGTCTCTCCTTCCAAATTACAAATCCACACATTTTCCTCCAAGAAACAAGTTACAGATTCAATGTAGTAAGTATCATTAAGCAGCTACATTGAAGTCAGAAATACACAATTGAATAAATAACCCCCTACCTTCAAAGAACACTTTTAAGAAGATAAAACAAGTAAATAATTTAAAACACAAATCAGATTATTAACTATCAATATAGGAAGTGATGAGGTTTCAGTAAAGGATGAAAGCATCCTAAAGAAAATGCTTTGGGGTTAAATATTAAAAGATGAATGAAATTTTGACAGGTGGAAAGGGAAAGGCAGAAGGAATATGAGAAACAGCATGGAAACATGAAAAGCCAATTATTTCAATGAGCACCACCAATTTGTCTGTCAAACAATTGCTCAAAAGCTTGTTGTTACTTTTCTAGGAAGGTCTGTTCAACTAGACCACGGGGCAAATAAGGTATAATAATTGGAGTTAAATTTTAAAAGACAGATTAGGCTTTTCGTGGAAGATCTTGAATTGGATATCAGTAGTTAAATGTTTATTTTGACAATCAGAGACTTCCATATAGAATGATTGCCAAAGTTAGAAAAAACAGAACGGTAATGAAGAAAAATATACTGCAGGTTACAGACTGAACAGGAAGAGAGACGGAACTGAAGGAAGGTAAACCAGGTAGGATTCAACTGCAGTACAACCGAGAAACCGTAAGAACCAGAACTAGGTACAAGCGAGGACGGAAGATAGGAGGGGCTGGTCCTGAGAGCCTTGGGAATAAGAATCTAGAAAAGCTGGAAATTGTAGCAGAGGTGACGACGGAGAGGGAGACAAGGATGGGGAAAGGATGTATGTTTCGTAAAATAAGCAAGTGCAGAGTCCAGTGTGATGAAAATTTGATGAAACTAGAGTTTCAAAGAGATACGCGATCCAGAGGCAAATAAGGGACTTAAGGTGCTATCCCGGGACAGAGCCTGACGTTACAGGAGCCACTCGTGCACAGCCGGCTGCTGAGCCGGGCTAGGGTGGTAGAATCACTCAACCCGCATGCGGGGAGCATGGCAGAGACCCGGGGGACCGGGCCCTTGGACAGACCTGGGAACCACAAAGTGTCCTCCCTTATAGCCTCTGCCCTCGCTCACCAGCCTCGGGACGCCAGCCACTCTCAACCTCGGAGGCCGCGCCACTGCATCCACACACGCGGAGACCGAAGCACAACGTTGCTCCTCCGGAAGCGTGAGCGGGCTCAAAGCACTACTTCCGTTACCGTGCTCGGTTCTGTCACTGAATAGGGGGAGGAGGTTTAGAGGCAGGAAGCGGAAGTGTGGGACTTCTAGCTATAGCCAATCGGCGGCGGAGGCTGAACCGCTGAGGCGGGTTGAACGCGTGCGGAGGAGGCGGCTTCTTCCGGTGGGCAGTGGGTAGCTCCGTACGTTGAAGGACACAGTCTGCGGAATTTGTGCTTTTTGCAAGGTGGGTGTGGAGAGGACCCCGGGCTCAGACCTCGCGCCAGAGCTTTGCGGCGCCAGCTTAAGATCCGACCATTCCTAGTCCGAGAACGCCGCGAGGTCTTCCCTTTGGGGGGCGAGGGCGGTGGGAAATGGAAAAGGAATTTTAGATCACGAGGCCTGCGATGCTGGGCAGCTTTGGGGAGAGGCTAATAGGTGCCCCCAAAGACCTCATGGCCCCCGAAGGCCCTTAGATTGCATTTTTCAGTGGAGAAAAATGACGCCCGCAGCGAAGGGTGTCTTCCAAGGTCACCCGGTGACGTGATATTGGGCCAGAACTTGAGCTTCTGATCACATCTATGGCTGAGTTATTCTTTTCCGCCGTATGCCCACAACAGCTTGTTTTCATTGAGCTGTGCTAAGGAAACTCGCCAGCCAGACCTCCTTTGGCTGCACTGCAGCGTTTGTCAGAGCGAGAGTGAGTGTGGCCCGGCCCCTGCCGTTCCCTAGGCCCGCAGTAAGCGGGTTAGATTTAGACGCCAACATGCCGGATCAACGGGAAGGCCTTTCCTAGCAGGTAGCCAAGACAGAAAATTGTAAACTCCTTGACGTGCAGGAGGCTGGTGCTGGTACCTGAGCGGCTCTCGCTCATCTTTGCCTCCTTCACTTCGTGACCTCACCATTCCGGTAGGTGTCCAGCCAGACTGGGAAACGGCAATATCGAGCACCAGAAGGTAGCTAGGGCAGTTAATCACTTTGGGCCTTTTCTGAAATGCCCATTTTACAGGTGAAGAAAGACATAGAGGGATTAATTTGATAGCGGTCGCCAATTAAGTACAAAGAAAAGTGGAGACTGTACTGCTTAGACTTCCCCACAGGCCGCCATTTAACAAATACTGCAATTATTCTTAGGTAATTTTCTCCTTCATTAAGCAAGCTTCAGTTCAGTAATTCCACAAAGGGCACTCTAACACAAAGGTTTCTGATCTTTGCCAAAAAGTAACCAGCAGTTGGCGGAGGAATGCAGACCCGAGTGTTCCCAGGCTTGGCTCCCATTGTTTATCTCACCAGCAACACACTTTGCACTCCCTGCTCCATCTCAGCCTCTCAGGAGTCTTCCTCTAAGACTCAGAGGAAATCGCAGTTCCTATACCATGTTCCTGGGTCAGAATAGAACTCTGGACTATCACAAACATCAGACTTCATCCCGTTTTATGTAGGGGGAGCTTTAAAGCACCTTAAATTGTTCCAGTTGCACACCACAGCCTCCTAAATTTTTTTTGGTAGGTACAGGTAGTGGGGGTTATCAGTTAATAAGTTGACAAAGTTAAATCCTTATTTTCTGTAGGGTTTCTCCTAGAAACCTGCTTAATACTACTATTAGAATCCAAAAATGTTATCATGAAGGTGAATGGGAGGAAAAGTATGTCTTTAATAAGGTTAGCAAAAGGAAACAGTTAATATAAAAGCTATGTCATGAAGATTTCTTTTAATAGAGTTGTTCCTGCTTGTGCTGGACAGGCCAAGGCCACTGAGGGGGCCCAAGAACGTTTGGATTTCCTTCATTGCTCCAAGAACGTTCTTGAAACAGCTCAAAATTAAGGTCATTGTCCAAAATTTTCATTGCCAATTCTGTGCACGTGAATACCTCTAAGGCCTTTGAATGGTAAACCAGAGAGTGCCAGTTTCCATAGCAATGACTTCCTCACAGATCTCTCCCTCTTCCATTTCATCAAGAGCCAGCTGTATCACTGCCACTGCCTACCAATCTCGACCGGACCTCGACCGGCTCGTCTATGTTGCCAATCGACTCGGCGTGGCGTCGGTCGTGGTAGATAGGTGGTCATACATACGAATTTTCAAGCATTGTTCTGGTGATTTTTTAATGTGCTTTTGCTACTTTATTATAAGAGAAATACATGACTTTGTAAAATACATAGGTACTATAGATATAACTCCTCTGAAAAGTTTGTTCTATATTCTTCCATTGTTTTCTGTTACTACAGTGTTTTTCAAACCTGAACATACATCAGAAACACCTAGAGGGCTTATTACAATAGATTGCTGGGCCCAAGTTTCTGATTCAGTAAGCTTGAGGTGTAGGGCCTGATAATTTGCATTTCTAAAGAGTTTCCAGTGATGTTGATACTGCTGGCCTATGGACCAGACTGAGAACAGACTGAGAATCATTGACGTGCTCTATAATACAATGTCCAGAAATAGGTTTGTTTTTTTTTAATTTTACATTTTCATGAGGACATCTTTTCATGTCAATACATAAATGAAGACCTACACTCATTTTATTTCCTCCAGTGGAAACCATCATTTATCAGTTTCCTGTGGGTGGACTTTTAGTTTTTCCAGTTTACTTTTTTTTTTTTTTTTTTTTTAAGAGAGACAGGAGAGAAGGAGGGAGAAAGAGAGGGAAAGAAAGATCGACGTGAGAGAGAAAAACATGGGTCAGTTGCCTCTTGTACATGCCCGGACCAGGGACTGAACCCACAACCTAGGCATGTGCCTTGAACAGGAATTGAACCAGTAGTGACCTTTCTCTTTGTGGGAGGATACCCAACCAACTCACTGACCAGCACTCCAGTTTACTTTTGTGAACAGTGTTTCAGTCACCATAATTGAACCATGTAACGTGTTTCCACTTTGTAATATTTCTGTGAGGGTAAATACCTCGAGAACAAATGAACTAGCTAGATAAAAGAGTATGCTGATTTAATAATTTGATAGATATTGCAAAACTGCACTTTAGGAAGTTATTATACCAGTTTATACTCTAGGCAACAGGGGGAGTGCTTATGTTCTACAGCCCTACCACTACTGCTTATTATAATAATTTTATCTTTGCCAGCCTTCTAAATTTGGTCTCACTTTACATTTCTTTAATCATGAGGTTGATTATCTTTCTATGTTTTGCCTTTTGTTCTTTTTATTTCCCCTTTCTTAAGGCGATTAAAATGTTTGCCCATATTTTCTAACGGGTTTTTTTTTTTTTTTACTATTGATATTTACATTTAAATCTTTTTATCTATTTTGGTGTTAGGAATAAAGATTCCAACTTCTCCATACCAACAGCTACTATGTATCAACTCCATTTAGTAAATGATTCCTTTTCTGCCTTCCTATGAAGGTCTTAAATTATTTATAAGAAAAATTGTAAAAAGAGGGGTTGTAAGTTGGGCTGTTTAGTTAGTGGTTATCCCTCTCTGAAACTTTGAAGTTTCACAAGATCTAACTTTCAACTAGTATTAAAACTGATTAATTCCATTTACATTGTACCATGGTATTTAGACAGAGCCAGCAATGAAAACATCAAGCAATATTGGGTCAGAGAGTGGGCTTAGAGACCACTGTGTTCTCCAATGCCAAGTGATTTGGTGTATATTCTGGAGTGTTTTGTAAAAGAAACCAAGGTAAAGCCCTCCTTCCAAAAGTCTCTCATCAGCAAGGCTTTTTCTACTCTCTTTCCTACTGCTGTATTGAGCAAGACACACATAAGAATTTACAATATTTATAAGCAGTGACTTTTCATATTTTTAAGCTTTAAAAAAAATGTCTTTTAAATTGCATCCAAACCAATTTATTGTTGCCTTCTTTCTTTTTTTAAAAGATTGAAATCATGGCAGGTCCAGAAACTGATGCCCAATTCCAATTCACTGGTATCAAAAAATATTTCAACTCTTACACTCTCACAGGTCGAATGAATGTAAGTACTAATGATACCTTTAAGCAGTTATATTTTAGAATAAGTGTGACAGCAACTCCTCTTTACTTTTTCCTTTCTTTTACAGTGTGTACTGGCCACATATGGAAGCATTGCTTTGCTGGTTTTATACTTCAAGTTAAGGCCTAAAAAAAATCCAGCTGTGAAAGCAACATAAAAGGTAAGGAGTTGACATTTAAAAGTTTATAACTTAGCCATTTTGATGTTAACAGTTTTTTCCTGTCTATGAAAGTAAATCATTGTCATTATGCAAAATTTATAACATACAAGGGGAAGAAAGAGAGAAAAATATTACTCATATCCCATTACCCTTAAAATTTGAATTACTATTTTGGTTTAGCTCTTTTTTTGTGTATTTGGTTTCCACTGGCCATGATTAATGGCTGTGTTTTGTCTTAAAACAGGTATGTTCTCTATAATTTGAATGCATGAGTGCTTGTGGATATATGGTTTATTTTACAGAGGAAATCTGTCTCCCATTACATTTTAATATAAATAACATTACAATGAACGCTTTTCAGCATGACATGAAGTCTGTATCTATGATTGTTTGTTAGGCGGAAAGTCTTTCCCAATGGGTTGTTTCTCTTGCCCCAGCCAGGGTTGAATAGTATCAGTTTTTGGTTTTTGTTAATTTGATGAGTAAAAATGTCTTTTTGATGAAGTTGTACCTTTTTTTTTTTTTTTTGCATTTGTTTGCCATTTGTATTTTTCTTAACATTTTTTTCATGTGTTTTTTTCATTTAACAATTGGGAATTTGTCTTTGTGAGGATCTTATTTCTCTTGTATAAGCTCTTTATGTAATAATTATTAACTTCTTAAATCAGTTGCAAGTATCTCATTTTTTTGCTAGTATGCTAGTTTCAAGGTTTCTTTTAATCATTTTTTAATTTTTTAATTGCAGTTAATATATAATATATTCATTTCAGGTGTATACCCCAGTGATCAGACATTACATAATTTACTAACTGATCATACCAGTAAATCTCATACCATCCGACACCATACATAGTAGAACATTATTGACTATATTCCCTATGCTGTACTTCACATCCCCATGACTAATTCTTTAACACCCAATTTGTACTTTTTAATCCCTTCACTGTTTTCACCCCCTTCCCATCTGGCAACCATCAAAATGTTCTGTCTATGAGTCTCTTTCTGTTCTGCCTGTTTGTTTATTTTGTTTTTTAGTTTTAGTAGTGATAGACATGTATTTATTGCCTTTTTCTTTTTTTTTTATTACTTTGTTTCTTTTTATTGTTCATAGTCTTCTTCAAGAGGCCCATTAACATCTCATGTAATACTGGTTTGGTGGCAATGAACTCCTTAAGCTTTCTCTTGTCTAGAAAGCTCTTTATATATCCTTCAATTCTAAATGATAGCTTTGCTGGGTAATCTTAGTTGTAGGTCCTTGGTTTTCATCTGTTGAATATTTCTTGCCAATCCTTTCTGGCCTACAAAGCTTCTGTTGAGAGATCAGCTGACAGTCTTATGAGAGCTGCCTTGTAGGTAACCAACTACCGTATTTTGCTGTGTGTAATGTGCTTTTTATTTTTCCTCAAATTTTTGAGGGAAAAATAAGGATGCGCATTATACATGGGTAGTACTAATTCCGTATCTATATAAATGTTTTTAATCCTTTTATTTATGCTTATGTGTTAAAAGTAACTCTAGAAAGCAATAGTGACATCCATATGCAAAATAATACCCTGGAATACAATAATTGGTTTTGTTTCTAAATATGAGTAAATAAAAAATTGAATTAAAAAATTAAAATGATTTTTTTCTCCCTGAAAGTTTGGGCCAAAAACATGGGTGCACGGCAAAATCCGGCACTTTTCTCTTGCTACTTATTAAGATTCTCTGTCTTTAACTTTTTGCATTTTAATTATGATGTGCGTGGACCTCTTTGGGTTCACCTTGTTTGGGACTCTGTTCTTCCTGAACTTATATGTCTAGTTCTTTTACCAGGTTAGGGAAGTTTTCTGTCATTTTTCAAATATGTTTTCAATTTCTTGCTGTCTCTCTTTTCCTTCCAGCACCCTCATGGTGCAAATGTTGGTAAGCTTGAAGTTTTCCCAGAGGCTCTTTATATATCTTTTTTTGATAAGATAATGGGGATACTTTTTTGTTTTTTGCTTCCTTATATTCCAGATTGCTGATTTGATTCTCCACTTCATTTACTCTACTGTTGATTCCCTGTAAATTATTCATTTCAGTTAGCGTAGCCTTCATTTCTGACTGGTTCCTTTTTAACGGTTTCCATGTGATTTTTCATGATGTTTAAGTTCTCACTAAATTCGTTGAGCATCCTTATAATCAGTGTTTTGAACTCTGCATCTAATAGATTGCTTATCTCCATTTCGTTTATTTCTTTTTCTGGAGCTTTCTTCTCTTCTTTCATTTGGGACATTTTTTTTTTTTTTGTCTCCTATTTTTGCAGCCTCCCTGTGTTCATTCCTATGTATTAGGTAGAGCTGCTACATCTCCCAGGCTTGGTAGAGAGGCCTTATGTAATAGGGGTTCTGTAGGGTCCAGTGGCACAGCCTCCCCAATCACCCAGGCTTGGCACCCAAGGCGTGCCCTCCGTGTTTGCTGTGTATACTCTCCTCTGGTAGTTGAGTCTTGCATGCTACTGGCACATTTATGGGAGGGATTTATTCCCAGGCCACTCAGCTGCAAGGACTGCCTACGACCACTGACCACTCACTCACTCACCTCCAACCACCTTGGAGGATCAGCTGTGCAGGGACCCACCCCACAGAGCACAGCTTACTTCAGTGGGATTCTAGTGCCCACCGAGTCTTCCCCTTGAGTGTGTTGCTTGTGAAGGTGATTGGGTGATGCTTTGATTGGTCTGAAGTTGTCCACTGGGTGCCCTGGTTCTGGGGCTTCTGGAGAAGTGCAGGCCAAGTTCAGCTGCCACCTGTGTTTTGCCTTGGGGCCAGCTGGTTTGAGCTACAAAGCATCTCCAGATGGCTGCTGCTAGTGACAAACCTGGGGCCACTTAGCAAGTACAGGGCATACTGGGTCCAGACGCTGCACGTTTGAGAGATTTTAGGAAAATCCGAAGCAAGAGCCAAGACAGGCCATTCATAAGGAAAAGCCGCTAGACAACTTGGGTGAGCCCGAAAGTTGTGTGGGGCAGGTTCACCTCACCAGGGTGGGGTGAACAGTGAGCCAGGTTGATGGAGACCCAGGGTGCCTGACTGCCAGCTTTGTTGGGGGAAAGGAACAGTGGCTTCCGCCAGCACTTTGGCAGAAAGCTGCTCCCCCCAGCTCTCTCCCTGATGCCAGACAATTCAGTTCCTTTATGTCTCTGGTGCTCTTTCAGCTGCTGTCCCAGCACTGGAGCTCAGAGGCAGTGAGTCAAAGTCCATGGCACCCTTCAAGAGACCTGCTTAATTCCCTAGCTATAGGACTTCCACTCAGCTAGGTTTCAGGTTGTTCTGTAGTTTAAATTTTGATGTCATTGGTTTCAAGTTTTCATATAAGCAGTTCTCTCTTTTTCTTAAATCCCCATAGACTTCATTTTCTTCTTATAGTGCCCCCAGCCCCATTTCCCTCTGCTTGAGTGAAAATTTGTGTTTGGCTATAGATAATGTACAGAAAACCCAAAACCAGATCTTTATATAATGTAGCTCTCCACAGACAGAAAATTTTTCTTCTGCTCTTAAGTCTTTCCAATCCTCAGGGGACTGCATAACCCAGAATGCAGTGGTCCATGACTTATTCCTGAAAAATGTATTTTGCGCAATATCTTATATTAGGTACCTCCTAACTTTATGTAGCCCCATTATACAAACAATGAAATTGTGTCTCAGATAGTAAATAATACATACTAGATAACATACCTGTTTTCTACTGTTCAAAATGTTACTTTATATACTTGACTTTTCCAGTATCATCCATTTAGGATCATACTGAATTGTTGGCAGCTCTTTTGTTAAAGGTGGATGTTAGGTTAAATTGTATAAAGATGAGGTAGATATACCTTAATTCTGGGGTGAGTTACTGGCTCCTTTAAGAATTTGATGAATTTGCCTTTAGTTTCAGGGGGTTCATGGATAGTCCTATACTGGCAATTTCCTGAATGTCTTAAAAGTAGAGTTGAACATGTTTGTGTCTGAACTATTTTTGCTTTGTTTATAGGATTCTAAACTGTACCTCATCTGTTAATTTCCCATGCCTGGAGAAGCTAATGTCAACTCATCATGTGATACTCAATTTGTACAATAAATTATGAACCTGGAAAAGCTGGTTGTCTTTATTTACAAGATATCAAAAATATAAAAACTGTACAAAATGCAACAAAGGCAAAAAACTGGCAGTGACTTGGTCTGAATTTTAGTTTCCCAAAGCAAGGCTCAGTACTGGAGGTAAGCAACTGAAATGTCTGTCTGACTTCAAGTGTACAAGGTTGTGTATAGCCATTTTAGCTGAAGTAGAACATGGAAGCTAAATTTCTTCACCCAGTTTATAGAGTGTTTGAGTGCACTCAAAGATCTGACAGGTGTAAATTCAGATGTCAGTAGATGGTTGTACTTCATCTAAATCTTAGAAAGGAATTGTAGTTCACCCAACTCAGTTACATACATTCCACTAGTCATGGGCCAAGCAAAAATGTTAGTGGATCATTTAACATAGTATTTGAGTGCCATACATTAACTACATTTTTACAGCAGAAACATAACATGCTCATAGAATTCTTCAGCTAAAATTCATGATGGTATTACATTACTCAATTTGAATCTTGAAGCAGGATGAATTATTGAAATCAATTTTTTCCTAAACATAATAAATTAAAATAGCATTTGAACAGAAAATGCATAGTTTCCACACATTCCAAAGCACCAAAAATGTCCCCTCCACGAGCATAATACCTCTTATTCAACTAACGGAAATTAGTTAAATGTGGTTGCTATAGAAACGTGGAACTGTCCTGTTCAGATTTTCCCAGCAGCATACTTCCAGATCCATATAGACAAAACATTCTTTGTAGCTTAAATATTAATCACTGAGGTATTTGCTTTTAGTCTCCCTTTTTCAAACAGTAGCTTCCAAAGGTCTTTAATACCGATGGTTTATTGCGGACTATAAGCTCCTGCAGCTAGAACCAAGTTTCTTCGAGTAAAATGGAGATGTACAACTGGTGTTGATTTGGTCATATATGTTCCCAACAATAACTCCTGTGAATTCTCAGGTAAATTTATATGCCCGGTGGCTGTAGTAAAGTCATCAGTCTCTAAATCTTCAAATGCTTTGACAGCATCCCATAACCGGACTGTGTTATCCATTGAACCTAAAAGTAAGTCAAAGGAAACCATTTAGTAGCATCTACCATATTTAGCATCTAACATTCTACAAGTATACTTTAAGTATTTACTGTCTATTTCTGGTGCAAAGTGTAAACCTGATTAACAACTTATTCCTGCTAAAGGAGCATTCCCAGCAGCAGTTTTAACATAACTTGAGAGGTCAGTATCCATGTAGGGCGATACTCTGGAATCACAGCTAAAGCAAAGCAAAGCCTAAAGCAGCAGGACTTAATTTTGCAATTATCAACACTCCTTGTTTGCTTTTAACACACCATCTACCCTTTACCACAAAGCCATTTCTAGTCATTTACCTGATGCCAAAATTTCACCATCTCTACTAAACCTAAGTGAACAGACTGTATCGGTGTGTCCTTTTAATTCTCCAACCATTAAACCATGTCCAATGTCCCAAAGGAGTACTCTGCCATCTGTTGCTCCTGTAGCCAGGAATCTCCCATTGGGAGAAAATGTCAAGGAATGAATTGGTCCCTAGAAAAGAAGTGCATGGAAAGAATCAATAATAGGGCTAAAAATATCTAAGAAAATAAGACAAAGAATTTTTAAGTGCAGTGGTATGAAAAGTACCTATGTGTCACTGGCTCAGTTTTTAAAATATTTTTATCTCAAAAGCAACCTTGTGTGCTGGAATAATGAAGGTGTAAAAATACCTTGTGTCCAGTGAAGATCCTTACACAGTTCCCATTCAGGACATCCCAGAGCCTCACAGTTCTGTCTGCGGAGCCCGTAGCAACATAATTAGAATTTGGATGGAATCTGGTACAGTTTACATCAGCTAGATGGCCAGCAAATATCCTTAAAGGCTGATAGTGGTCTGTAGCCCAGAGCCTTTAAAAACATTTATTGAAAGCAAAAGATGATAGTTAGTAGTTAACTATAAAATGCCCAAATTTTTCTCAAATAAATATCCATGTGAAATGTTAGTTCCAAATGGGTCCCCCTCACTATTACCTAAGGGAAAGAAGAAGGAATGATTGAGACTAACATTCTTAAAACAAAGTTGATCTGGTACAAACATTTTTTAATTTTATAATTCTTGAGTTCTCTCCCCACCTCCCCCTGCTCTCCTATCCCACCCAACCTCTAGTCTAATTCATAGAAAAATTTTGGCTACCACAGTTTCTAACCTGAGCTACGCCTCATCCTGAACTTTTAAGGAGATAACAGAGAAAAAGGTACTACAATGGTAGTGAAAGGCAAGGTTAAACAGCTGATAAAAGAAAACTGAAATATATATAAAAATAAAATAAACCTCCAAAAATAAAATGGTTAAACAGCTGATGGGAGGCAGAAGAAGGTATATTAATAAGCTAACTTGAGAAAGAAAAACTACTCAGGACTCTTAATATAGACATAATTACAGACAGTAATACTTTTTTCCCAAAATTCATTTTCAAAAAATGAGCTGTAAATGCTCACAGTCTCAAAAAGTTGATCCTGAATAATAGAAGTGAAAATGATTTTGGCTGGAGTTTGTAATTCCCAACAAGAAAACTTTCCGTTCTTGAAGAGACCCAGTTGCAAGGTCACAATGTACCTACCGAGCTACTCGGTCGTGGCCCCCTGATACAAAATAATATCCATATGGAGAAAACTGTGTGTCCCAAACTGGATAGTTGTGTCCTTTATATCCTACCAAGCAAGTAAATGTTTGGAGACTCCACAGTCTAACAGTTCCATCCTCTGAAGAGGAGAGTAGGTAGTTCCTGAGAGAACAGAAAACAATATATTTGATTCCCAGAATAAATTTTAGTTACCAGTACAGTTTCTGTACATTTGAATATATTAAATATAGCTGACATACTATATCTCACTTTTAATGTATACATGAATTCACAGTGATTGAGTGGAAGGTACTAACCAAACTAATATTAGCCGTGACATTCTGTAACTACTAAGCATCTACAGAATGAGGTACAATTTTGTTTTTTAAAGAATATTGGGGGAGGGGAATAACAGTTCTTTTTAAAAAGTAATACAAAGGGATAATGACAAAAGCTACAGTCAAATAAGGTCAATTTAAAAAGGCTTCTAATAAATGTGATACACCACTTAAAACTCAATCTTTGACTTTAAAATGAAGCTATTTTCCTATCCTGTGTGAGTTGTATAAGAATTTAAAAGGAAATATCTTTGACACAAAAGCAGAAACAACACTATACATACATGAATAATACTCTACCTTTTTCAGGAATAAATACAAATTCTGAACTATTCAAAGTATTAGGTTTTCACTGAAATCAAGTTTCAAGTAAAAATGTATCATCTGGCTAACCCTATCAAATAACAAAAACCTCACTCTCAAAGGCTCATAAAAATGAAAATCTTGTTGGATTAAAAGTCAGTATCTATCCAAGTAAGATACAGATGGTATAATGAATACAAAACACCCTTCTCCCATTTCTACAGAATGTTAATCATAAATAATAGCCAAATACCTACTAGGGATTTCAAATTCCGTTTTCAGTATGCCCTTTATATCTTTTGATTATACAAAGATAAATCTTCAATTAATAGCTAATAAGCCTTTAATATCAGGAATCTGTTAAAAATTTAGAGATGATGGAAGACAGCAGTAGAAACAAAACCAAAATAGGAACCCAAAGAAGCAATTCAAATCAAGTGTTACACTAAATTAACCAAATTAACCAAAACTTAATTTTTAAAACCAGCAAACCCTGAGGCTGTGCATCTTGAGTCTGTAAATTGGGTACACATTAAATTGCTAGTCTATACACCCAAGATGAACTAGCAAATGGCAAGATTCTGAAAGACAATGATTGACAAGCAACCGTAAGATTATTCTAACAACTTTTCCTAACACTTGCATAACATTTCCAGGAGTTAATAATTTCAGTGTAATACAGCAGTACTCAATATTTATTTTTTGTACTTTACCTATCTGGACTGAAGCTGGCTCCATAGACAGGTCCACTGTGACCATACAAAATCTTCAACTCACTTGCTGTTTTCTCATCCATGATTCTTTCCAAGACATCATCTGATTCTTTGTCTATGAGACTAAGATCTAAAATGGCCCAGAAATACTAATTTTTAAAAGTACATCCATTAAAATATTTTAAGGTAAACACATCATGGTTCAGAAGAAGAAATAATATTTGAACTGTTCCTCCTACATATCACCCACTGTGCTAATGCCTCTAAATAGGTGATACTATCCCAATGCACAGCAAAGGAAAGTGAGCTTCAGAACAGTTAACAATTTGCCAGAGTATACACAGCTATTCAGTGTTGGAACTAGGACTGAAAGTCAAGATATCCACTATATCACAATGTTTCACAAAAATAAAAACTGGAAATATTAAATTACTGAAAATATCTTGTTTAAAAATACACCAAGAAACTTTCTTTAAAATGAAATCCTGATCTTATTCTTTTTTAGCCATTTTTATGTCTAAAACAGAAAATATACTTCCAAGGTTTTAAAGATTTTATTTATTTTTAGAGAGAACGGAAGGGAGGGAGAAAGAGAGGAAGCGAAACACTGACGTGAGAGAAATATCGATTGGTTGCCTCTCGCACACGCCCCAACCTGGGACCGAACCTGCAACCCAGGCATATACCGACTGGGAATTTAACCAGTCTTTGCGTTGTGGAACGGTGCCTACCAAGAACTGAGCCACACCAGTCAGGGCTACTTCAAAGATTTTTAAAATTCACAAGCAAGCAATCATAAAATGTTAGATTTTTAACTGTAAGGGTTTTTTCAGCCTAATCCCCTCCGACAGAGGAGAAAACTGAGGCCCATAGAAATTAAACCAGTCTAGCACCCCAGTCTCCAGCCTGCTACTCCAAAGCACTTTTTACTATTGGCAATGTTAGCATTTTGAATTAAAGTAAAAACAAGTGAAAGTCAGCTAAGATCACAATCTCTTACATATATTCCATGGGAATCAAAACTGGTGTAAACTAAGAGTTTACATCCTGACAGATCATCTCAGTTACCTGCTGCTTGTTTGACACTACGAAGCTTTTTGGGAGTCACAGACCACACTCTGACAGTTGAATCTGCAAAACCTCCAGCAATCAAACTAGAATCATCAGTGACATCCACTGCAGTAAGGCCCTGCCAAAAAAACAAAAAAGAAAAAGAAGCAGCTTTATACTAAACAATATTGTTTTAACAGAGAAAATTACAATCACATCTCAGAGAATAAATAATGATAGCTATTCTTCTCATATAAAGATCATTTGAGATTTCATTCTTCTCTGAAACCAACTGTTAAAAATCACTCACTCTGAGAACGTGTCATCATTTACCCCTTTTTTGCCCTCCAAATTTGGAGTGCATAACGTGAAGCAAGTGTTAATTATTTTTGCACTTTACTAAATATATCCTCAGCAGCCTATTATAAAGAATCTATAAAGGCATGTGGAATTCTTAATAAAACTTGCTAAGTTTATATAAGTACTTAAACCAAGTTCAAAAGAGATGAACTACAGTTTCCTCCTCCTCAAAGGCTAGCAGAATTCTGATCAGTGAAACCAGGGGCACATGTATGCAGGATTCTGGTATCTACAAGTTGCTAAAGTCCTTTTAAATACTGCCTTCTATCTTTTCACAGCAGTGTCCAATTCTCCTTTCTTAACAGCTGTCTTTAAGCTATATTTATGTTGAGTTTAAATAAGAATACTCCATTTTAATAAACATGTATCTTTTAATAGTATATCACCATTTTTATGATTTTCCAAGCAGAAATTGCCCAATTATTTCACCAACCTGGTAAGCATTGAGGAATGTATAAAAACAAATGGAGGGTAAACAGTCTGGTCCAAGGCGCACTCGTTTGGTGGTTTCTTTCATATTCATTATCTTATCCAACTTATCTGAATCTTTCAACTCAGGAAGAGGGATTCTGTGAAAGAAAAAATAAACTGGAAATTACTAAGAAACCAGAACCTTGTAAAACATGACTTATACCTCCACACACATCCCTGAAGTGTCTTCCTCACCTGTTTTGAGGTGGAGCATTGGGATCTTGTTTTTTGCTTTTGGATCCAATACTATCTTTTTTAGGTTTCTTCTTTTTAGGTTTTCCTTCTTCATTTTCTCCTTCTTCATCTTCATCATCCAAAGGCACTTCAATTTCTGGCTCTTTTAATAAACCAAAAAATACCTACAAGTCAAAAGAGCCAACATTTTTTAAAATTAATTTTTAATTAATTTTTTATTCATTAATACATCCTTTTCATATCTTGACAGAATGGATCACAATTACAATATAGTAATTTATACCCTGAAGCAAATTCTGTACTTGTCTACCCAATAGCCAATCTCCCCTTCTTCCTCACTAACAGAACCCAGATTTTATTGGAGCAGCAATATGATCAATTACATAACTTCTGTTCATGGGCTCCCATGCAGCTAGTAATGGCCATATAATGTCATACTGGCCAACTGATGTACACACAAATATACAATGTAGGGTTTTAGAAAACAATACTGTTTTCCTGATAAAAAGGGGGAGATTCAGCAGGGTTATGCCTTTTGTCCTCCCCCTCTGCCTTCCTGGAATGCAGCTGCAAGGCTGGAGCTGCAACAGCCATCTGTGAACACAAAGAAGATGCCCTGGCTGGTGTGGCTCAGTGGATTGAGCATCGGCCTATGAACCAAAGAGTCGCTGGTTTGATTCCTAGTCAGGGCAAACGCCTGGGTTGCAGGCCAGGTCCCCAGTAGGGGATGCTCAAGAGGCAACCACACATTGATGTTTCTCTCACTTCCCTTCTCTCTAAGTAAGTAAATAAATAAATAAATAGGCCACATTCTAAAGATGATGGAGTAGAAACTAGGGGCCAGGGCCCTTGATGGCATTGTGGAGCCCTCATGCCAGCCCAGGAGGGCCTTCCTCTGCAATTTATTTTATGTGAGAGGAAAAACCTTTACTTGTTTCAACCACTATAGTCAGGGTTTTGTTAAATGCAACCATTCCCTAATTCTCACTGATATTTATACCATCCTTAGAACATGAAACTTAGGATACAGTGTAAAATTATTCCCAAACTAACTGTAAGAAAAATGTGTAGAGGGAAATGTTACAATTTTTCATAATCTGCATTATATAGTTCTTAGGTTTATTCCCATACCTTTGATTTGTTTGCCTCTCGTTTAGCCTCTCCTGCCAAACTTCCCACCATCGCATCTATCTGTTGCTTACTACGCGGCATCCCATCAAAGATGTCAATGTAGAGGTGCTCCTGAACTATGTTCCATATCTGATTGTTCTGTTTCTCCTGAAGATGCCTCTTCAAGAGTTGGTACGAGTCACGGGAAATACGCAGAACAAATTTACTTGTTCGAAAATCCAACATGGTCTCATTCCCTTTCATGTGTTCCTTTTTGGTTAGACTAGATAATACTCGTAGGTCATCTTGGTAATAACATTCCTGATCTCCATGGAACCTGTTTCAGTGATTTTAAAAAGTCATTTTTCAATGTAATCATTAAGGGATCTGCCTTTCCCCCATATATTTATAAACATACCAGAATATATTCAACGTGTCTGAATAATCTTGGACTAAGCTGTAGGATCAGAAGTGACATATTTCAAAATGATTATAATTCAGTTTCTGAATTCATCCTAAAAATGACCAATTTAACTCTCAAATGAAATGCAGCATAAACATTTTAAGAGAATTTTAAATAAATAAGCAAATGAAAGATAAGATGTCCACCACTGGTAGACAGTCTCTTTTCAATGCCACCATTGGTAGACATTTGCAAATTCTAGAATCTTTGCTTTACCAAATTTTATCTTCTCTCAAAACTCACTTTTAAGAACTTTTTAATGGAAAAATTTCAAACATATACAAAAACAGAAATTAGTATAATGAATTCAATGTATTATCACCCAGCCTCTCAACAATAATACATGGCTTTCTCATAAAACTCACCATTTTTGATGATTTCTTATATTCTTAATACCAGACATATCTGTTAAACATCAGTACTTTCATAATATGACTACAGAACAAAGAAATATTGATACCAAAGAACAAGCACTTCCATTTACTCACCATTACCAAAGGCAATTAAATAAAGCTTTCAGCCTTGGTAAGAAGTAGTAAATTTAAATATACTTTTGTTTACATAAATCTTAATTTTCCTAGTAAAATAAAATTAAAGATTATTTGGCATTCAATAAGAGCAGCAAACAATGCAAAAACATTAGAAAACAATGATTAAACATAAGATATTATGGCCCTAGCTCTGACAGGCACATTGCCAATAGATTCCTAAACTGTTACCTGTGTTATCCAATTATGACTTGTCAGGACATGACCTAAGGGTTTCTAAAATTTGAATGAAATTAAAAATCTCAGCCTTTTAGTATTGGTATCAGTCACTGCCCATAACCTCATGTGAGCAGAGGGTCTAGGCATGGACTGAGAAACTGTCATAATGAGGTGACAGGAAGTCCCCTCTGATAATCCAGCTTCCTATGTGAGATAGCTATACCATGAGAAAGGAAAAGGTTTACCGACAATACTGTAAGAAAAGGTAGCTTAGGGTATGCCCTCGCTGGTGTGGCTCAGTGGATTGAACAGCGGCCTGTGAACCAAAAGGTCGCTAGTTTCATTCCCAGTCAGGGCACATTCCTGGGTTGCAGGCCAGGTCCCCAGATGGGCTTGTGCAAGAAGTAACCAGTTGATGTTTCTCTTCCACATCGATGTTTCTCTCTCTCTCTTTCTCCCTCCCTCCCCTCTCTCTAAAAAAATGAATAAATAAAATCTAAAAAAAAAAGAAAAGTTAGCTTAGGGTAGAAGTTCTGTCATCATCAGCCTTAATTTCTTTTCAAAAACACTGAATTACAGAATATTTGCTTTATATGCTTTCTAGTAGGCATCTCAGAATAATGAATAAATATAATGGCATAGAGGCCAGAGTCCCAAGTTTTATTATTCCTCTATTACCACTACCTGTGTTATCTGATAAGTCCTAGCTTCTAGGTCTGTTGCTTATAATAAAGAATTCCCCTTAAAACTTTTAAGTACTGCCTGCTTTCTTTTTCCTTTCCTTTCCTTTCCTTTCCTTTCCTTTCCTTTCCTTTCCTTTCCTTTCCTTTCCTTTCCTTTCCTTTCCTCCCTTTCCCTTTTTCCTTCCTTCCTTCCTCCCTTCCTCCCTCCCTCCCTCCCTTCTTTCCTTTCTTCCTTCCTCTGGATGAAAACCATTAGAAGATTTCACTCAGGCTGCAGGATTCTCATATCACTGCCTCCTTTCTTAAACACTTCTTTCCTTTGGCTTCTATAACTCAACACTCTCCTAATTTTCTTCCTATTTTTCTGCCCTCTCCTTTTATATCTCTTCTACTTGGCCATCTCTTCTACTTTTTTTATCTCTTCTACTCCTTTTATATCTCTTCTACTCCAAATGTCAGAGATCCTTAAGGCTCGGGCCTACCCCTCTCACTGACTTATTTCATACCCCTCCTGGACAATCTCATCCATATCCATCAATATTACACACAATTCCAATTTATGGCTCCAGTCCCTACCTCTCCTCTGAGCTCCAGATAACATCCACCAACCAACTTGACATCTCTTAAAAAGTCAAAGGCATATTCAAATCTGAACTCAAGATTTTTCTACAATCTGACAAACTAGGTCCTCTTCTAGGGTTTTCTATCTCAGTGAAGGGCACTCCTACCCAGCTGAGGGAGCCAGAAACCTAAAGGTTATCAATAATACCTTGCCCTGGGCAGGTACCTCAGTTGGTTAGGGTACCGTCCCAATACTCCAAGGTCACATGTTTGATCCACGGTCAGGGCACATATAGGAATCAACCAATAAATGCACACATAAGTGAAACAACAAACTGATGTTTTTCTTTCTCTCACCTCCCCTTCTCTCTCTCCAAAATCAATAAACAAAAAATGTTTAAAATAATAATAGTAATACCTTCATCTCCCTCACCTCCATATCCAAACCATCAATATGTCCACTTCCTTTTAACAACACTACCACACCCTAGTCCATTGTTTCTCAACAAGGATGCGACTGGCACTTGGGGCAGAACAATTCTCTGCTAACAGGACTAACTGCACAAATCAGAACATTTAGTGTCTCTAAGACACCTGCTCCTAGTCATTATGACAAACAAAAACACCTCCACACATTTTTAGGGTAGCAGAATAGTATCACCCCTGGTTGAGAACCACTATAATAACCTCCAAAACTGGTCAATCTATAGTGACTCTGTTCCCTCACCACCTGTTTTCCCCACTGCATAAAGGTCCTTTCAAAATGCAAACCTAATAATTACATGGTTCTTCGATGACTTCTGTAGCAGAGATGCCTCACTGTCCCCAAATATCCATTTTTTTTCCTTCCTCCACAATAGAACACCTGATTAGAACATGTTGACTGAGCACAATGACACCTAGGTAAAGAGCACATTTCCTATGTCCCTTGTAGATAGGTGTGACCACTGACTAATGGCATAAAAAAGAAGGAAGTATGATTGCTTAGAGCCATCTTGTGCCACAGGTGGAAGCTGCATGACAGGGATGGTAGAGCAACAAGGTGGAGAGAGCCTGGGTCCCTGCTAATCAAGGACTCCATACTGGCCCTGGACTGCCTAACTTCATAAGAGAAAGAAAGAAACTTGTATCATATTTAAGCCTCTATTTTTTGGATTTTCAGTCACTCTCAGTCTAATCATAACACAGATTCTTATTGCTCATTAGATATTTTATTTACACTGTTATGTTTGAGTTTTCAGTGATTCTCAGCCAAATCTAATCCTATGCAATAACACCCCCTAATACTCTTAGAATAAGCAAAGACCTTCAACATGGCCCAAGAACCTGCCTATTCCAGCCCCTAAACAACTGTTCAGCTTCACATTGTACCACCTCCCACCCCCATACTCCACTCCAGCCACACTGCCCTTCTTTCTTCTGTGTACCTATCAAGATCCCTAAAGCCACAGAGCCTAACTTTCGAACATGCTTTTTCCTCTTCTCTTCATCTGGTTAACTCCTACCCAATCTTCAGATCTTACCTCAAGCATTACATCTTCTGGGAGACTTTCCTGACTTCTCCAACTAGATCAAACCCGCCATTTTAGGTTCTCATAGCACCAGGTACCTCTCCTTCATGAAGTACTTTCTGAGTTGCAATCTTACACTTGTGTGGTCACAGATGCATACAAATATCATACACACACACATATATATGCTATACAGGCAATATATAAAAATTCACATACTTCTCAAAGAATGATTTTGCTTCATTCTCATGTTGATTGTAGACTAGTTCCAAGTACATGTGTACAAACAAAGGATAAAAGAGTTGGGATAACTCTGCCCTATGGCAGTCCAAGGAACATTCAATGAAGTGTTTCAGTCCACTATAGTATTCTTCATACATTGTGGGGTCTCCTTGTTGGTTGTAAGCTGACAACACAGCACTGACATCTGGCTGGTCTTCCACTGCTACACTCCCAACTGTTTAAAAAACGAAAAAAGCTTTCAAGAAAATGACCTAATATGCACCAAATAACTAGGGCTGTTTTACTAACATCCAGAGGTGACTGATGTTTGTCTCCTCTCAAACTTTCTTCCCCAACACAATCACGTATCTTTTAACAGGATTTTTATTTTGTTTAGTCACCCATTCAAAACTCCTCCAGCTTGTCCATCTTAAAGCAAAATTTTCACATCAATAACAGAAGATTCAATATTTTTCCTGGACCTACCTTATTTTAAAGACAAATTTTATAACCCTTAATATGTGCAAATTGAACAACTTCATTAATCTTCTCTCAAGGCTCAGAGCAAATGGCAGCCACCACCACTAAACCATGCGCTGCAGTAACATTCCCAGTTCTCTAAACTAGGGTACTTTGTAACTTTCCTGTAACATCCTATCCTATGTATTAACTTCATATGTGTACATCTCTCACTTCTGTAAGCATTTAAAGGGTGGGAAGGACATGCCTTATTTATATTTCCAAGAGACAGGCCTAAAACAATTTCCAAAACCACCATTTCAAGGAAGACAGCATGAGTATTTATTTGTAATACAGCAATACCAAATAAGGATACATGTGTCAATGGACTCAGGGTTTTATTGTTGGAAATTTTTAACCTGCAATTATAGTACTGTGATGCTGTTTACTGCACAAATGATATAAATTATTTTGGTTACTCTTATGGCCTTTTCTTTTCCTCCTTACTGGTTTCTGAGTTATGATCTAAAATATAGGTCAAGTTTCTGAAAAGGTGAAAGTATAACAAAATAACCAACAACATAACTCATCCACTTTATATTTCATTCACAAAATTCAGCATTCAGAAAAAATTCCTCTCACTCTGGCAGGGTAGTTCAGCAGGTTAGAGCATCATCAGATACACCAAGGTTTGTGGTTCAATCCCTGGTCAGGGCACATGCAAGAATCAACCAGGGAATGCATAAATAAGTGGAACAACAAATCCATATTTCTCTGTCTCCGTCCCTCTCTCTCCAAAATCAATTTTAAAAATTCCACTCAATCATGTTTTTCACATTTCTGTTTATAGATTACAATGCTAAGTATTCATACTTCACTTCTGGCAATGCTGCAAAGATTAGGTCTCACAAATACAGAGTAATTTGGCTAGAGGTTCTGCACTGGATAATTTAACAAGCATTCATTATTGGCTCAGGATCACCTTTGACACCTTATATTGTGTATGAGTTTTACTGCTTGGACTTTGTGACAGCAGTTGTTGAGAAAAGGAGGCGAGCCTTCAATTGTCAGAAATGGGTGGCTAGGAATAAACTTTTCAATGCCAGTCATTTTTACATATATGATACCTGAGCCTCACAATACAATACCCCTTTTAACAGAGGGAAAGAAACTCAACGTTAGGAAGAATAAATTAATCAGTGTCACACAAGTAAAGCAACAGAGGCACGGTCTGAACCCAGGTCTGACCAACGCCTATTCCTAAACGAACCGTTCTCAAATTTTGCCATACATCTTGGAAGCATTTATTTTAAAAATGCAGATTCTCAGATCCACTTCTACAGGGTCCGATTCACTAAGTCTGAATTGATACCCAGTAATCTGCATTCACCAAAAGATTTAACAGTCGAGGTATTTTGAGAAATACTGGCTACACTGTGTTCCATCACTCCCTGGCTGTACAGTCCGAAGCAAGTCCCTTGGCTTTCCTCAGTCTGTTCACTCATCTCTAAAATAGAGGTAATGTGTACCTTGCCATAGAACTGTGAGAATTAAGACAGAAACCCAATCTAAAGTATTTATAGTACTTAATGTACGCCAGTACAGAACTACTCAAATATTGTCACTGTTCGTACAGACCTGCCCAAGGCTCCAGAACCCAGATATGGGGAAAGGGACCAAAACCCTGAATCCCAGCTCTCCGCGCCCACCTTCCCCGTATATCCCCGTGCTCAATAGCTCTCCTCAGCCTCTCGCTGGAACTGACAGCTCTACCAAGAGGGTTTGACTGCGCAGCCGGCGCACCAGAGAAAGGGGCGGGCATGTGGCCCTAGAGGCGGGCCCAGGAAATTCAAAACAAGCCCGCAGAGGTGCAGGCCTGCCAGCCCCGGCATTCCCGGCTTGTTCCCTCTGGTGCCGGCGCTGCCTCCCCGGGATCAGCAGGCTCACCTTTTCCCGGAGCTGCAGGACCTGTTGCTGATCCCGAGACGGCGGCAGCGCCCGAAGTGCCCGTGCCCGGAGCATCGGGGGCCGCAGGGCCGGGAGCCGAGGCTGCGACCCGGCTAAGAAGCGCGCTAGCCGCCTCGGCGCCGGCGCCGTCCGCCTCTCCCGGGGCTCCGGAGCCCGCCGCTGCGTCCTCCAGCAGCCGGGCCTCACGGCGCAGTGCCTCTTCGGCCTCGCGGAGGTTGCTCTGCCGTAAAAACTGCAGCACCGCCAGCAGAGTCGGTCGGTCTTGGGGAGCGCTGGCCTCCGGAGCAGCGGCGGGCACCGGGGCCGCCCCCGCCGGGGCAGCAGCAGGGACAGCCACCGAAGGTTTGGGGGTCCCACCATCCCCGCCGGCCGACGACGCCGCCGCAGCGTTCCCGCCGCCGCCATTGGGACCCTTGCTGGTAGTGCCGCCGCCACCTTCGCCAGCGCCGTCCCCCGCTTGTGGAGGTAGCAGTGTTGGCGGTCCCTCAGCCTCTAACTTGACCGCCACCTCCGTCTGCTCCTCCGCCAGCGCCGCCATCTTGCGGCTGAGCCACCTTGTGCCGTCAAGTGTAATTGAGTTTTCGCCACATGGAGGGCGGGGAGAAGCGTTTTTACGACATCTCTGGAAGGCAATTTACGGCAGTAGGAGGGGCGAGAGAGGAGGAGAAAAGGAATTTGAGCGAGAGCAACTTTCAAAAGTGTGTAAAGGCAGGAAGTTGAAGTTGTTGAGGGCCTGTTGAATTTGCCTGAAAATAATTACCACTTATTGCAGACCAGCTATATTCAGGCACAGCGATAGGCGGTTTACATTATATGACCTTTAATTCAACAATTTTATAAGGTACTATTATCCTCAATTTACAGACGGCTCAAACGACATCCAAAAAGATTAGATAACTTGCCAAAGTCACACAAGAAGAACGTGAAAGGTTTGAATCCAGGTCTTTAAACTCAAAAGCATATACCATTTGCCAGAGGGAGGTTTCTTGAGACACTGGTAATGTTTCATATTTTGATCTGGATGGTGGCTACTTTTTTTTCTTTTTTGGTTTTTTAATTGAGTAAAAATCGGACTGCATACCTAAGCTTTGTGAACTTTACAGCACGTTATAATTCAGTGAAAAGTTTTCAAATACCTACATTTTGTGACTGTGAAATGTGTACATTCTATAGTGCTGTTTTTATTACTACAAATCGTAAAGTTTCTGTGTTTTAATTGTGTATTTTAAAGTAGTATATGCCATTTTACAATATCTCACAGCTCTGTGAGATAGGTGCAGACAGGAAAAGTGAACCTAACGCATTGGGAAGATCTAGCACAGTTATGCAGATTGTTGGTTTTGAGGTCTTAACTTGCTTCCTTTGACCCTGATTCTTGGTGAATGACATAGCGCAACTTACTTAACTCACTCTATCCCAGTTGCCCAATTTCTAAAATCCCTATTATAATAAAAGTACCTACCTGATAAAGTCGTGTGATGATTAAATGAGATAATGTATACATGATACCTAACGCATAATACATAGCTATTGGTTATTTTTACTTCACCTTAAAACGTGTTCTGTAAATGTTAAGAAAGTCCAATCATGATGTTGACGGTGATCTCAAGACTGAAATATAAAACTAATGTAATTGGATATGCAAAGTAAGATTATGAAACATGGTGTGGTGGTGGGGGGGATGAGTAAGAACTGGTTAGTATTTTCTTAGTAGCGAGGAAGAGAGAGAGAACCTGAATCTGTTGATATATGCTTATCGGATGGGGAGAATTCATCCTTTTCTCAGGATCATTCAACTAATTTTTCTGATTCTGTATTCACTAGTTGATAATTAATTGGTAATTAATTGAATACTTAGATGAGAGGTGCCATGAATAACAAGCCCATATGCGATTAACGTTCCCTGGGAAAATGTTTTACCCCATTATGAATAGTAAATTAACATTCTGATGTATACATTAGTCTCCCAAATCAGGTCCTGGAAACTGGATCCACCCATATGGCTGAAGCCCAGATACTGTACTCACAAAATTAACAGCTACCCACTTTCTGTAGTGTCCACCTTTTACCTGGCTTTGTCTCTTTCCAAAGAGTCTGGATTGAAACTTAAGCTGAGGTTACTTATCCCAAATACAGTTTTTCTGTTACACCACCATAGAGGTAAGTTTATTGAATGCCTGCAAGGCCCACTATTAATTTTTTATTCTCTTTTCCCCTTCCTTTCTGACCCCTACTCCCATTCTCCTGCTCTTTTCTTGGGATGCTTTAAAAGGTCTAGTGTCGATCTGTATCTCGTTCCTTCATAGAAGAGCCGTTCTTTCTATCTGGATGTTTCTCTTTCTCTTTGATCTTCTTTCAGTTTACTCTAATGTATCTAGAACTAGATTTTTTTTCTGTCTATCCTGATTTGCCCTTTATGGACCCATTTAAACTGAGTTTGTTTTGTTTGTTTTTTTTAGTTTGGGCATTTAACAAGCATATCTACAAATATATCCTCCCCCTCTATTTTTTCCCCTTCTTAGATTCCTAGGATGTAGGTATTGTACTTCCACTTACATCCTCTAGGTCTGTTAACGTTAATATTTTCATCTTTACCTTTCCCTGGTACCTCCTGAGTTCCAAAACCTGATTTTTCAGTGCAATAATCCATGCTTGGCTTAGATCCATATTGCTAATGTAACCAATTTATTGATTTATTTACTTCAACCGTTGTATTTTTCATAGCATTTAAAATTAGTTCTTAATGATTTATTGTTCCTGCTTCAAGTAATCCAGATGGGTAATTTCCCCTCCTCCCTCACCAACCCTATGAGGGCATTTGACAATGTCGGAAGTCACTTTTGGTTTGTCACAACTCAGGGTGGTGCTACTGGCATCTAGCGGGTCGAAGCCAGGAGTGCTGCTAAACATCCCACAATGCACAGAATGGTCCCAGCCCCACCACAACAAAGTATTATCTGTCCCAAAATGTCAGTAATGCCAAGATTGACAAACCCTGATGTAACCAATATGAACTTTTTTTTTCCTTTGAGGATATGTATTATCTTACTTATTACCTTTCCATCTGATGCGTTTAATGTTTCATCTAATCAAGGTTGTTCACTTTCTTACTTTAATGGGAGTCACACCTCCTACATCTCATTACTTTTCTCTATGGATGTATTTCTCTGGGGTTATCTTTTACCTTGGCTGATACATATATTTATATATCCAGAGGGAGTGGGAAGCCCAGCATTGGGAAAAGGTGAGGGATGTCCCAAAAGGAGCAAGTCTGTGGTGTCACTGTCTGGGCTTCATCACTCCCTGTTTGCCAACCCACACGCACACAGGAGCGCACATGTATATTCAGGGTTTTCAGTTTTTACATATATGTCAGTTTCTGTGCCATCTCTTGGGTTAGGTGTGATGGGGAACCAGCCACCAGTGTGAGTTTACCATCTTGTTTAGCTCCTAAGTTTAAACGCACACTGGTGCTTGATTTTAGTTTAATTACTTTTTAAAAATTTCTCTTAATCCTCACCAGAGGACATATTCACTGACTTCAGAGAGAGAAAACCATCAGTGTGAGAGAGAAACATGCATTCATTGCTTCCCGTACGCTCCCTGACCAGGGATTGAACCGCAGCCTAGGCATGTGCCTTGATCGGGAGTTGAACCCACAACCTTTTGCAGTGTGGGACGATGCTCTAGCCAACTGAGCCACCTGGCCAGGGCTAATTAATTTTAAATTGACCTTTAGTTTGAAAACCGCAGACTGGACTAATTATTATTAGAAGTATAATTGGAGGAGGGACTATGAATAAATTCATAAAATATATAGGTTTTGGAGACACAGGACTTCATATTTAAATTTCGGAGATGAAGGCAAAGACTATGGTAAAGATGATTTCCAGGCATTTGGCTTGGGTGCCTGAGAAGATGGTGATACCATTCCCTGAAAATTCAACCTGGTTAGAGGAACTCTGTGAATTTAGTTTTTGACACATTGAACTTGAGGTCCCTGGAGGTCATTCAAGGGGAGCTGGCCAGTAGACAGAGCATATATAGTTTAGAAGTAAGGAGAAAAATCTGGGCAGGAGATAGAAATTTGGAAATAAGCATGTAGGTGGTGAGCAAAGTCATATGAGTGAATAAGATTACCCTAGATCATGCACAGGACAAAAAAGTGAAGAAGATCTAGAACATAATGCTGAGGCACATCCATATTTAAAACAAATCTAGGGACCACTTGCTCCCATGTTCTTGAAATTATCTTTTCTCCTAAATTTTGGGATTCAAACCTTTTCTTGTTTCCTCCTAACTCTGACCACTCCTTGATTCTTCTACATTGCCACTACTTTTTCCTCTACTTCACTTTTTTTCCTTGCAGATTTATTTTTAAAAATTTTTATTTTTATTTATTTTATTTTAACTTTATTGTTGACACCATTATAGATATCCCATTCCCACCTCCCCAACCTTGCCCACCTACACCCAGCTCCCACTCCCACCCCCTCCTGCCACCACCACAGTGTTGTTCATGTCCATGGGTCATTCACATTTTATATGTTCTTTAGCCAATGCCACCACCCTCTTTTATCTGGTTCCTCCCTCCCCACTCCCCTCTGACAGCTGTCAGTCTGCTCCATGCATCTGTGCCTCTGTCTCCATCCTGTTTGACAGTTTATTTTGTTCATTAGATTCCAAATATAATTGAGATCATGTGGTATTTGTCTTTCTCTGACTGGCTCATTTCACTTAGCATAATAATCTCCAGGTCCATCCTTGCTGTTGCAAAAAATAAGATGTCTTTTTTTATTTTTTTAACAGCCAAGAATTCCACTGTGTAACTCAGTTTTTTCATCTACTCATCTACTGATGGCACTTAGGCTGTCTCCAGATCTTGGCTATTGCAAATAGCTCTGCTATGAACATATGGGTGCATATATTCTGTTGAATTGCCATTTTGGGATTCCTAGGATACATTCCCAGAAGGGGGATTGCTGGGTCAAAAGGCAGCTCCATTTTTAATTTTCTGAGGAAACTCTATACTATTAATTGACAATTTTAGATTTACAAGTAAGTTGCAAAAATACTACAAAGAATTCCCAGATGCCCTTCACCCCCATTCCCCAAATGTTCACATGCTTTATCCTTCCATCTCTGTAGATAGGTAAAGATAGATAATAGATAATAGATAGATAAATAGATCTCTATCTCTACATGTAGATACACAGGGTGGGGCAAATGTAGGTTTATAGTTGTGAGTACACAAAATAGTTTATTCTTATGTTATTATTCATGAGTTATTGCATTGTTTTCAATATGAATAACTGCAAACCTACTTTTGCCCCACCCTATATGGAGTTCAGACTTAATTCATCTCAACTTACTCTTAGCAGTTCAAGAAAAAATTTTTCTGAACTGCTAAGAGTAATTTGCAGACATGTCCCTTTACCACTAAA
The DNA here is from genome assembly GCA_004026545.1 of Mormoops blainvillei. Classification (NCBI taxonomy): domain Eukaryota; kingdom Metazoa; phylum Chordata; class Mammalia; order Chiroptera; family Mormoopidae; genus Mormoops; species Mormoops blainvillei. The sequence goes on from PVJD01002926.1 coordinate 129,086, forward strand.
TGCTTTAGTCTGTATTTATAATTACCAAAATCAATAAAACTGATAGAATACTATACTGTCTCAGTAACTGTCTACAGACCTTATTCAGATTTTTCCAATTGTCTTAATATATTCAATAAATTAGCACCTGTTTTTATCATCATTTTTATTTGATGTTCGTTTTGTCCCAGATTTAGCCATTAGGAGGTCCTTCGAACTGGCTTCTGTGTTATTTGGACATGGCCCGTTACTCTTTGAGCACTTCCTTACTTTTTGGCACAATAAGTTCTAGGTCCTCCTGCATTTTCCTTATTTCAGAGCTGGAATCAGCCATTTCTTCAAGGAAAACTGGTTCCTTTTAGTGATATTAGAAACCAAGGATAGGGAGTAGGTATGTCACTGCTTCTAGGCCCTTTCAGTGGGCAAAACGGAGAAATACATACATACGGTATATGCATGTATACATGTGCACACATCTATATCCATTTACCCTTGAGTTCACCTTGAATATCTCCAATCCCAATTCAACAAAGCAGAGTTTAATCCTTTCTCTTTTCCATATTTTAACACTCACAATAGTGAGAAATCCGGCTTTTAGAATTCACAATATATGTACTTGTTTGCTCAACCCTAAAATATACAGAAAGTAACTTGGAATTGCTAACCCATGTCTATGAGAAAAAGTATACTAATTAGAGTTCAATACTTTTTGGAATATTGGCAATTCTCACTTTCACAATAGTGTCGGACTATAAAAATAATTGTGCAAGTTGAAACCATGCAAAGTGCTCTTAGTAATCAGTGGGAAACGTTAAAATTTTTTGTCAAAATATTAAACACTGTCTTACTGTTGCCTATAAATGTATACAGAAATGAACAACGGTAAAACTAACAGTGATTTGGTGCACTAATTTAAAGCTTTAGAAAGATTCAAGATTAAAGTGTTTATATCTTTGTAAAAAAGATCTTATGAAGAATAGTTTGAATAGTGTTCTCATTCTTCTCATATAACTTAACAATACAGAACATTTTTTCTATGCCTTGGCAACTTGTCATATTCCTATCTAGATTTGGATGTTTCCAATATTTTATCTTTTGTGCTTTCAATGTTTTGAAATATCTCTGAGAGTTCCTTTTAATGTGAAGCTTTATGCTGGTGTCACTCCCTTTGGGACATCTTCATTCTTTCCATCACAGCCATTTTCTTCCTTTATGTTGATAAACTTGCCTTTGCTAACTCCATTAATTGTAAATTGGAATTTCACTTCCAACATGATTGCTTTTCCTTTCTTTGCTATAGTTTTATCTTTGTTGGCCAATTCCTTCTTCCAGTTATCCATTTTTGTAAACTGTCATGTGAATTTATCACTGGCAGACAAAGAGACAACTACAACTGATAATGTATGTGCATGACCAACCACCAGCCAACTTTAAAGTAGTGAGGTCACTGATCCTGATGTGCTTCTGCTGTTTACTTAGAGATTTGTGGACAGAAGAGCTGGTAGCAATGTTTATACTTTATGATATTACTCATGATTAATATACAATGGTAGCTAGAGTTATAACCTTATTTTTTTCAAAGGTAAGGTTTCCTTCTCTCTTTTTTTTAAGATTTTATTTATTTTTTATTTTTAGACAGAAGGGAAGGGAAGGAGAAAGAGAGGGTGAGAAACATCAATGTGTGGTTGCCTCTGGCGGGCCCCCTATTTGGGACCTGGCCCACAACCCAAGCATGTGATCTGACTGGGGAATCAAATTGGCGACCCTTCAGTTTGCAGGCTGGCGCTCAATCCGCTGAGCCACACCAACCAAGGCATATGTATTTTTGTATTGTTGGATTATATCTTTAGAATAAATTCCTGGAAGAGTGATTTGTAGGTCAAAAGATAAATACATATGTTGTTTTCCCAGTCGTTGCCAAACTGTCCTCTACACGATTTCTACCAATTAGCAATCCTATCAGCAATGTACAAGAGTGACTTCCGTCACAGTCTCATGACTAGAATGCTGTTATTTTTTAATTTTTGCCATTTTGATAAGTCAGAAATGGTATCTCAGTGTGGTTTATTATCATCTTCATCATTTAATTTACATATAGTGAAATTGAATTTTTTTTGGGGGGTGTGCAGTTCTGTGAATTTCAACACATCTTATAGATTGTGTAACCACCACCACCCTCAGGATACAGAGCAATTCCATCACGAAAAACTTTCTCATGCTGGCTCTTTGAAGTCAGGTCCTTCCCCCACCTCTAACCCAATTGATTTGTTCTGTCCCTAAAGTTTTACCCTCTCCAGAATGTCATATAAATGGAATTATGCAGTATGTAACCTCTTGATGCCAGCTTTTTTCACTCACCATAAAGCCTTTGAGATTAATTTATATTGCCTAATGTTTCAATGTTTCATTTCTTTTTGTTGCTAAATAGTATTGTGTTGTCTGGATGTACCACAGTTTATCTTTTCATCCAGTGAAGAATATTTGGATTGTGTATTGGTTTCCTATAGGTGGCAAACAAAGTATCAAACTATTCATGCACTCGTAGTGTATAGCAATATATACACTGGTCGTATATAAGAATAATAGTGAATTTTACATGTTGACTTGGTATCCTGTGACCTTGCTTAAATCACGTAATTTTTCTAAATTTTTTTGTATGTATTTTTTAGTGACAATTAAGTCATCTGTGAAAATAGAAAACACTGTTTCTTCTCTATTCTCAATACTTCTGACACCAGATGTGTGGGTTTTTTCTCACACCAACCAGTTATTCAACACTGGCTGGATATCCCACCATTCAATTCTGACACTATCTATCTGTAGTGATCAGATCCCACAGGTTCAGGGCTCAGTCCCACAACAGTCCTCTGCAACTTCAAATGCCAATCCGAAGTCCAGGCCTTCCATATATATATATTTTTTTTTTTTAATTGATTTGAGAGAAAGAGAGAGAGAAAGAAAGAAACATTGATTGTTGTTCCACTTATTTATGCACTCATTGGCTGCTTCTTGTATGTGCCCTGACCAGCGGTCAAATACTCTAACCAATTGAACTACCCACCTAGGTCTAGGCCTCCCATATTTCTGACCACCTAGCTATACATTGGGGGTCCCCTTAATTTCCTCTTCAGGTTTGAAAATTTGCTAAAACAGCTCACAGAACTCAGCAAAACAGTTTACTTACTAGATTTCCAGTTTATGATAAAAGGCTGTAACTCAGAGGCATCCCGATGCACAGGGCAAGGTATGGGGGAAGGGTATGGAGCTACCATGCCCTCTCTAAGTACAGCCATCCTCTCAGCACCTCCATGTGTTCACCAGCCCAGAAGCTCTCTGAATCCCTTCAGTTAGGGTTTTTAATGGAGGCTTCATTATGTAGGCCTGATTAATGAAATCACAGGCCATTAGAGATTAACTCAATTCCCAGCCCTTCTTCCCTCCTAGAGGTCAGGTGGGTGGTACTGAAAGTTCCACACTCTAATCACCTGATCGGATCCCTTGGCAACCAGACCACCTACTGAGGCTATCCTGGAGTCAGCTATCAGTCATCTCATTAGCATCCAAAAAGACACTACCTCAGAGGTTCTAAAGGTCTTAGGAGTTACCTGCCAGGAGAAGGTGCCACCTCCCCACCACCACCACCAAATATACAGGGTCCAGCAGAAGTAAAGCCTGCTTGAGTGTGGTTGGTAGGATAATGATATGAGTGTAATAATTTATAGTTTTGTGTTTTTTTAAAGATTTTATTTATTTTTTATTTTTAGAGGAGAAGGGAGGGAGAAAGAGAAGGTGAGAAACATCAATGTGCGGTTGCCTCTCACGCGCCCCCTACTGGGTACCTGGCCCGCAACCCAGGCCTGTGCCCTGACTGTGCCATTGCGGCTATGGATTTGAGACAGGATAGTAAGAAGGTAGGAAAATTCCTTGGCAAGTGGAATAGGGGAAATGAGACAGACAGCTGAACAAACTGGCCAAGCAACTTAAAGCCAGGTACAGATGGTCACCAGGGCAGGAGGCCCCAAGTACCTGGCAGGGGGCAAAACTGGGAAAACAAGGACCCTGCCCCCAGGGTAACCTTTCCAGCTGGAGATAACATCTAGGCCTCAGTCGTATTTCAGCTCCAGGCCCAGAAAAGTAGTAAAACCAGGTGGGTGATGCCAGAACCAACAGCAATGACTTAAGATTCTCTGCCCTGTCACTGGCCAATCAGTGGAGACCATGACCCTGAAAGGGCACACCTGGAGAACGGATGACTATTGTACTGAGCCCTTCCTTGAGACCTCTCCTAAGATTCCCGCCAGCAAGAAAGAGATAAAAGCCTCAGACAAAGGACCCATGGACTGTTGCTCTCCCTCTGAGGAGCAACCAGTGCCATTCCCTTACCTTCTTCCCTCCAACTTCTTTCTTTTCTTTTTTTTAAATATTTTATTTATTTATTTTTAGAGAGAGGGGAAGGGAGAGAGAAAGAGGGAGGGAAACATTGATGTGTGAGAGATACATTGATCTGTTGCCTCTCACGAGCTCCCAACTTGGGACCTGGCCTGCAACCCAGGCACGTGCCCTGACTGGGAATCAAACCACCAACCGTTCGGCACTCAATCTGCTGAACCACACCAGCCAGGGCTCCGACTTCTTTCATCACAGGCACTTGGCTTCCAAACTCTAAGGCAATTGGCATCTGGCAACTTGTCCCAGACTAATCCCCTAAACCTGTCCCCAAAGCCCTCTTTTTCCTCGAGAGCTAAGGCAACCCAGCCTAGGCTCTCCCATTGCTTCCATGCTAAGTCCTTTCAGGTTTTACTGTCCCCAGCTTTAATAAATCTGTCCTCACAGGCACTTGGATTTATGTCGTAAAATTTTTCCTACATGAAGTTAAGAACACACACACACTACAACTGGCCCTAGACAGACCCACTCAGGGCCAGGTCACTGTCTGGTGATGCCTGATTAGGAATTGAACCCGCAGCCTTCTGGTTACATGATGACTCTCCAACCAACTGAGCCACACTGGCCAGGGCCAGAGTAAAGTGCTTTTATCTTGACCAGAACCCTGTAATATCAGTGTCATGTTAACTTATATTTTCTCTTATCAGAGAGTTTGAACATCTTTTCATCTTTTGGAGCTATTTTTATATTATTATTTTGGTGGATTAAGTTCTATCTTTTTCCCATAATTTTTAAGTTTTTTATATGTTAGGTTCTTTATCAGATATGTGTTACAAACATTTTCTTCCCGTTTGTTGATTGTATTTTGATATTGTTTATAATTTGGGAACCAGGCAGAAGTTCTTTTTTTTTTTTTTGTGAAATCAAACTTGCCAATCTTTATTTTATTGCAACTTCATTTTGAATCATAGGTAGAAAGCCTTTCCTTTCACTCAAGTTAAAGAAGAATTCACTCATGTTTGCTTGTAGAGCCTGTATAGTTTACAATTAGCTCCCTAATCTTATAAACATAATGGACATAAAAGGGGCCCCATACTAAACCTGACAACCTTAGCCCACCTGGCAGGCCTTGCAAACACAGACCAAAGTAGCCTGAACATAAAATTCCTAGCTAAAAGCAGGTCTTGGTGGGTAGTCACATCTTAGGCCTTGACAAAAGTCGATCTTTATCTTTGAAATTGTCTGTTGCCTTTGGGCATCTAAGATAACATACCTTTGAAATGTCAAAGTAATTTTCTTTTTCAGACCCCTTGAAGGCACAACCACTGGTACCAAAGCAGGAAAAAGACCACGTTGTTATATTGTTGCCCATATACCATCTCTATGTGCTGTAAATGTTAATTATTAACTGTCCTGTACCCACCAATGTAAAAGAAGTATGTGTCACTTTGTTTAACTTTTTATACAGTCTCAGAAATTTTCCTGCTTTGCTTTCTCCTGCCTCCCTAATCTACCATAAGTGAATTCTATGTAACCCTGTTTATACCTCCTTCTTTGATTCTAATGTATAAAATGAGCTGCAAAACCGCCATTCTCTGGAGCATTTACTCACTTGATTGAGATTTTGCTTCCCAGCAATTGTCCTCAGTTTGGCTCAAACTCTTATAAGACTTTTTTTTTTTTTTAGGCTGGATGTTCTTTCGTCGACAATGGTCTGAGACATGGATATGACTTACCTTTTTCAACAGTGTCTCAGAGGCCTCACAACTTCCTCAAGTTTGGCAGTTCACTAAAAGTATTCACAAGACTTACTTGCAGGACCTAACCCGGTAGCTCAGTTGATTAGAGCGTTGTCCCCATATGCCAAGATTGCAGGTTCAGTCTCCTGTCAGGGCACATACAAGAAGCAACCAATGAATACATAAATTAAGTAGAACAACAAATTGATGTCTCTCTCTCTCTTACAAAATCAATAAACAAAAAAACCCTCAATTGCAGTGCTTGCTTCTATAGCACATGTGGAAGACCCAATTGCAGTTTGTACTCAAGGCTAAGGTTGATTACAGCAAAGGATGTAGATCAAAAGCAGCAGGAAAAAGATGTACATTGGCAGAGTCCAGAGAGGCCAAACAGAGGCTCTGCATCTTTTTTCATTTACACAGGATGTGCTTTCTCTCTAGCATCAAACTACAGAGATATATGTGCTGTGCCTCTGCCTAAAGAATCTTGTTTGAGTTTTAGGATCTGAGTCTGTGAGGGAGGAGAGTGCTGGTCATATGGGACATGCGTTCTGCTACACAGCAAGCCCTGGAAACCTATATTCAGGTCCCCAACAATGAAATCAGTTGCATACAGGTCATTAGTCTTGATGTTTGTGCAAAGCAATCTGACAAGCTGAGACAGCATGGTTCATTGCCCCAGGTGTACACAGCAACGTGTCAATCACTGACAAAAACACATTCGGAGGGCCATATACCCAGGGGCTGATCACGGATCAATCATGGTTCCTGGTTTCCTTGAAGACAGGAAGGAAAAAGCAACCAGACCTGCTATTTTAATTCTTTTCTCAAGAAATGACTAACCAATTTTCTTAGGCGTCTTTATGAAAAAGTCTACCTTTGCCTCAGCGATTTGAGATGCTATTTGTATAGTATACTGAAGTTCTATATGTAGGTGGATCTATTCCTGAATTTTCTGTTCTATTGCTGGTTTTTCTGTTTATTCATGCAGTAGTACACACAGTGTTTTCATTTAAAGGCTTTTTTGTATATTTAATATTTGTAGAGCTTTTTATCCCTGTAGATTTCCTTTTCTAGTGTTTTCCTAGCTATTCTTGAATGTTTATTTTTTAATATGAAATTTAGCATCAATATGTCTATTTCCATGAAGAAGTTTGTTTCTATCTGGCTTTTTCCTTTGATTCAATAAAGGAAATAAATAAGTATTTATTTTCCAATCTTTAAACAAACTTTTTTTCAAGAAAAATAAACCACATTACAGAAATGATCACAAAGAAAAACTACATTAATCGGAATAGTCTAACATAATCATTGATATCATTTTGTTACTGTTTCTTCTTACACAATTGTAAATATATATATTTTTTCTGTGTAACATTACAGTCTTTGTAATCATTTTTAATGACTATATTAAAATTTAATGACTGTTCCACAGGGAGTTGGTCACAATTTTTTTCATGACCTACTTAATTATTTCTTTACTGAAGAATGTATAAGTTATGCCCAAATTTTGGCTCCTATAAACCATGCTAAATATTGCTTGCTTGTTTGTTCATTGATTTATTTATTTCCTTGGGATAGAGACTCCCAGAGTAAAATTGCTATAAGGAAAAAGTTTCATAAATTGCTTTCTTTAAGGTTGTACTAATTAAACTGCCACCATCAATAAAAGGGCCTATTTTCACTGCACCCTTATCTTTCATTGTATACCATGGCTTAAAGTAAAATAACTTGTCCAGCCCTGGCTAATGTGGCTCAGTGGATTGAGCACCAGCCTGCATACCAAAATGTTGTGGGTTTGACTCCTGGCAGGGCACATGCTCGGGTTACAAGCCAGGTCCCCAGTTGGGGGCATGTGAGAGAAAACTGATTCATGTATCTCTTGTGCATTGATGTTTCTCTCCCTCTCTTTCTCCCTCCTTTCCCCTCTCTCTAAAGATAAATAAATAAAATCTTTAAAAAATAAAATAACTTGTCCATTTCAATATGGGACCCAAAATGTAAATGTTTATGCCTTCTGACCCACAAATTTCACTATTAGAATTATGGAAATAGCCATCTGGTGTGGCATGTGCAAGGATGTCTACAGAAGAAAATGGCCGTGTAATACCAGGTACCTTAGAAGCGTAAGTATGTTCAAGTTCATGCAGAAGGTGATTATGGAGAAGGACTTCTATATTTTACTGTGTACATTTCTGTGTTGAGTGAGCATATATTACTTTTTAACTGTGGCAATATATATACCATGAAATTTACCATTTTAACCATTTTATGTGTATGTACAGTACAGTGGCTTTTAACATTCACAGTGTTGTGTAACCATCTCCAAGACTGTTATCTTCCTCAAATGAAACTCTGTACTAATTAAATGACAACTTGCCGTTCTTCCCTCCTCCCCAGCCCCTAGAAATGACCCTTCTCCTTTTTGTCTCTGGAAATTTGACCTCTCTAGGTGAAGAGTGGAGTTATACATCTTAGCGGAAACACACAGTATTTGTTCTTTTGTGACTAGCTTATTTCACTTAGCATAATGCCCTCAAGGTTCACCCATGTTTTAGCATGTAGCATGTAGCAATGTTATAAAAGCATTCCTTCCTTTTTGTGGCTGAATAATATTCCATTGTATGCGTATGCCACATTTTTCTCCCATCATTCATCAATGGACACTTGGGTTGCTTCCGCCTTTAGGTTATTATGAATAATGCTATTGTAAATATAGGTATACAGGTATCTTTGCTAGATCCTATTTTTCAATAGTTTTGGGTATATAGTCACAAGTGGAATTGCTGTGCCTATCTGGCTTTTAAACATTGGTGCTTTTCAGAGCTAAGGACTCTTCTTCTTTCTCTGCATTTCCCCCCTTCAGTTATCTCACCAATTTCCAGTGGATTTAAATAGCAAGGACTATCTGATTTTTATCTCTAACCCATACCTCTTTCCTGTCACTCTAATAATTTGTTCTACATTTTCTCTTGGTGATTCTCTAACATCTTCAACACAACATATCCAAAACTGAACTCCATACCTGCTCTTTCCCTGTCTCAGTAATTGGCATTTCCATCACATAGGTTTCTCAAGCCAGAACACCAGCACTCATGAACTATATCCAATCTACTCACTCCAAGTCCTAGTTTAAAGTACATCTCTATTCTGGCAACCTATGTACCTCTTCACTGCCATTATCCTAGACCAGACCATTAGCATCTATCTTTTGAATTATTGCAGTAGGCTCCTAAAGGTTCTCCTTACTTTTTTTTTTTAAGATTGTATTTATTTATTTTTAGAGAGAGGAAGGGAGGGAGAAAGAGAGGGATAGAAACACCAATGTGTGTTTGCCTCTCGAGCAGCCCCCACAACCCCCACTGCAGACCTGGCCCACAACCTAGGCATGTGCCCTGACCAGGAATCAAACTAGCAACCCTTTGGTTCACAGTCTGGCGCTCAGTCCACTGAGCCACACCAGCCAGGGCTCCTTATTTCCTTTATTACCTCCTGTATTAGCTCCCTGAGGCTGTTTTAAGAAATTATTACAAACTAGGTGGCTTTAAGCAACTGAAGTCTATTCTTTCACAGTTCTGCAGGCCAGATACCTGAAATCAACATGTCAAAAACCAATCGATTATAAATATAAGTGTTTATTCCGGACTCTCAATTATATCCCATTTGACCTGTGTGTCTATTATGCTAGTACCACACAGTTTTGATTACTGTAGCTTTTAGTAAATTTTGAAATTGGGACTTGTCCTCTAGCTTTGTTCTCTTTCAAGGTTGGTTTGGATATCCTGGGTCAGACTTTATTATTATTTTATTTTTATTTTTATTTTTATTTTTATTTTTTAAAGAAAGGAGCCCCGACTGGTATAGCTCAGTGGATTGAGTGTCAACCCGCAAACCACAGGGTTGCCGGTTTGATTCCCCAGTCAGGGCACATGCCTGGGCTGTGGGCCAGGTTCCCAGTAGGGGGCGCATGAGAGGCAACCACGCATTGATGTTTCTCTCCCTCTGTTTCTCCCTCCCTTACCCTCTGTCTAAAAATAAATAAAACCTTTTAAAAAAAGAAAAGAAATAAGTGTATTCATCCACTTCCTTTAATCAGATTTAGTATGGTTCTTATAAACCTCCCTAATGTAATTCTTAAAGAAGGCCATTTTTGGATGAGGTATTTGGGAAGACAAAGATAAATACATTTTAATTTGGGAACTGTACCATGATCCTTAAAACCTTTGGAATCTGACTTGTTTCAAAAGCATTTGAAGTTTGATTTTTGTTCACGAATACAATTTGCTGTATAACATAGGAAGACATGATTTGCAGGACTCAAGCAAAACAGGACTTCAGATCAGCAACCATGTGACCTTTGAAATCAAGACAAAGCTGTGAGTTTCAGGAGCCCTCACTGTGTTAGAAAATCAGTAAAATAAAAAGATATAAATAATAGTATCTAGAAATCAAAACTATATCTTGATTGAAATATGTATTTTTGGTCAGAGGTGTATTCGTAATTATTTATATAGCATATTTGATGATTTCAGATTGCTTTAGTAACACTTTCTGAAGTGAATATTGATAACAAAGTTCTCTGGTTTTTAATCCGATTTTAAAAATTAAGGTCTTTGGTGAATTATTTATTTATAAGCAAAGACTACCAGGAAATTACTCCAAGTCTCAAGGAACATTTATGGATTTCTGGATTCTGATCCCACCATATTGGTCATGGATCTGCTTTAGAAATGTGGTGCCCAGAAGAGAGGGGGCAAAGGGGAAAAATTGGGACAACTGTAATAGCATAAACAATAAAAATATTTTTTTAAATGTGGTGCTCAGAGACCCATTGTTTTTCACAACCAACAACCTCCACTATCTTCTCTTATTTTATATTCACTTATAAGGAAATAGTGAGTTTGTGTGTGTACTTTATGTAACAATTTTTAGATATGACTTTGTTTGAAATATCAAAATAACACCTCCTCCCCAAAATAACTCTAATATTGATGTTTCACCTGTTATACGGCATCTCACTCACTCAGTCAAATCATGATATGTGGGGTACAATTACTGGTTGTGCTAGATCCACTGTTGCTGTTTTACATTAACACCATTCTAATAAGTTAGCATCCAGGGCGAAAGTGAAGGTCTGGGTCAGTCTTGGGCATGACTCAATTCTGGTGCCTTGTCAAAATGTTAAAATCCCTGGTAAGTGCCCAGAAATATAACTTGAATATTTGTAACACACAAGGATCTCAATGGAGATACAAGAAATTCTCATTTTATGAAAGAGATGCATGCTGGAAGGCTTCACATATTGTAAACATCACATAATTAAACCATCTACTATATGTACCAATCAGGGTTCTACCAGAGAGAATAACCAGTAAGATTTACTTATTTATTCAGAGATTTATTGCAAGGAATTGTCTTACACAATTGTGGGGGCTTGCTAGGCAGGTCTGAAATCTGTAGGGGAGGCCAACAGGCTGGAAACTCTTGGGCAAGAGCTGATGCAGCAGTCCACAGAGAGAATTTTTTATTTCCCAGCAAAATCTCAGTTTTGCTTCTAAGGCCTTTCAACCGATTGGATGAGTTATGCTTAAATTATAGAGGATAATATCTTTTACTTAAAGTCAGTTGATTGTAGATGTCAATCACATCTACAAAATACCTTCACAGCAATACCCAGTAAGTGTTTGATTGAAGGTAGCCAAGATGACACCTAAAACTAGCCATCACAACATAGGACTGACAAAGCCTGCAGATACTTCTGTTCACTAACTAAACTGCCACCACCCAGTTGCAGTAATGAAAGTTCATAGTTCACTTAGCTTGCCAGCTTTGAAAGCATGCAATTCTAGGTGGTGTTTAAAAACATTGGGGATTTTCAATATTTCACATTCTGTGCATAAAAGAAAAAATTTAATAATATTATCAATATGTTCATATCATATTACTTCAAAATTATATACTTACAAATGCACAGTACAGGCAATTCTTTTATCATGTAGCTCTTACAATGTTGAGAGATTAGAAGCTATGACTTTATATAATGTAATTACATAGGGGCTCTTACTGTTTTAGGGAGAGTATCTTAGTTGTCTAGGTCTCTCTCAACTTCTCTCTCTCTTCCACCAACCTTTCAATATCTAGTCCCATTCCCATTCCCTCTCCCTTGAGGATCTGCACTCCTCTATGTAGGAGGGGGCCTTCTTTTCTTCCAATCTTTCTTGGGTCTTGCCAACTTTAGTATCTCAGGCTCAGACTTTGGGGACTGCAGAGAAGAGTTCAAGTCTAGTCCAGGAGCAATGAGTCTGCACCACATCTGGTTGTATCCCGGAAAAGAACATAGTGACTTGCTTTCCTCACCAGTTTTCTAAGAAGTATGTACACCACTCCCAAATTAGCATTAATTTTACTCAGTGACAACACATTCTCTCTCAAATGTGATTTCCCCCCTCAGCATTATTTCATTAAGGAACATCTCATTCCCGAATCTGGCTTGCAAGCGTCATGGACATCAGCCGGCACTACCTTAGGCAGCACGGATCAAGTACACCAACTCCAAATCTCTCTCCTAATAAAATTGCAGTGCTGGCAGTGGGGGTGCGTGGGTAGTTCTCAGTTCCTGCTACAGAAGACCCCTGATAAATGTTTGTTGAATTAAATATAATTGAACTTCCTTTATGTGATGGGGAATCATGGATTTTTTTGGAATAGTGATTAAATTTCCGTCCTATGGCGATACAAGATTTAATTCCTCCAAATAAACAAGCGTATATATTTCAAAATAGGCCTTCATACTTCCTAATGGAAATAACTTTGGATGGAAAAAACGCATAATTGATACTCAAATTGAAATTGTTTCTATTTGTAATACAATATCATTATAGCACCTATTTCGGTGCTCTGCGCATCAATCGATGCAGACACAATATTGCTGTCTGAAATGGTACCAATTTCGTCGTTTCTAAAAGGCACTGAAGAAAGCGCCAGCCTTTCGAAAGAAAAATTGGGTTAGATTTGTCTAAACTGCAGCCTGCAAGCCCCGCCCCTATATACCTGAGCTGCTCTGCTGACGTCCTGGCTTAGGTGAGGTTCAGTGAACCACATTTCCCATCGGGCTCTGCAGGTCTCCCGCGCCTGCGCATGGCAGCGGAGGTGGCTGGAGGAACTCCCGCGCTATCCAGCCGCCTGGTCGCACCTCGCCTGGTCTGTGACCCGGGCATGGAGGGGGTCCCGGTGCTGACGGGGGCTAACGTGGCCGCCGCCAAGGCAGAGGAAGCCGCAGCCATGCCGCCCCCACCTCCAATCTCCCCCCCTGCCCTAACTCCCGAGCCCGCAGCGGGTGAGGAGGGTCCGTCGCCTTTGCCCGAGGCGGGGGCTCCCGGCTGCTCGGGCTCCCGGCCCCCCGAGCTGGAGCCGGAGCGCAGCCTGGGCCGCTTGAGGGGCCGCTTCGAGGACGAGGACGAGGATTTGGAAGAGGATGAGGAGCTGGAGGAAGACGAGGAGGAGGAGGAGGAAGAGGAGATGAGCCACTTCTCGCTGAGGCTGGAGGGGTGCCGGCCGGAATCCGAGGATGAGGAAGAGGTATTTATAACTCCTGATGACCACGCCGGGCCTGAGCGGCCTCTCAGTGCGGCCCGAGCCCCCAGCTCGTCCCTGAGCCTTTGGCACTTGCGTCAACCTCCACCTCTCGCCACCTTGCCAGCCTGGGCGTGTGGCGCGGAGTGGCCCTGAGTCCCGCCCCGATTCCTTGAGGAGTCATTTTGTGAGGTTCCTGCAGATCACTTAGGCTCTCCGGGCCCGACTGACTCCTGTTCTAAATAATTATTGAAGCTACTGCGTGCCAGGGTAGACACCAAGGGTACCATGCTCCTGCCACCTAGTCGGTCTCTTGTTGGGAAGATTTCTTTCTTCTTCTTCTTCTTTTTTTTTAATGTGGCTAGACACTTCATCAAATTAGTCAATAATACACATAGCTAGTCAGAATTAATAAGCTTAAGCATCAATATTTGGAAAGTTTGCCTATTTTTAAAGTAACTCATAAAGTAAGATGCCTCTCATCTGGCAATATACACTGTATCCAAAAGAATGGGATATATTTGAAACATTGGTTTATACAGTGTTATTGTATCTTCCAGCAGTATTTTGAAGGGTTGCAGGTACTGTGACATGCTTTCATGTTGCAGAGTAAGTTACATATTAGTTATAATGAAACTTTGGGATTATGGCTTTAAATTTTGAGAAGGTAAGGGCTTATATTTTAAAACTGTTTCCATTGCATTTGCAGCGCCTGATTAATCTCTCTGAGCTGACCCCATACATCTTGTGTTCCATTTGCAAAGGTTACTTAATAGATGCAACTACCATTACAGAATGTCTTCATACATGTAAGCATATAGTTCACATTTATGAATAATATATTAAAATTTTGAAACGTCTTGAAAACATCCTAATTTAAACATTTTCTTTTTCAACAGTTTGTAAAAGCTGCATTGTAAGACATTTTTACTATAGCAACAGATGTCCAAAATGCAACATAGTAGTACATCAGACACAACCTCTTTATAACATAAGGTAAGAAGAATATATAAGTACAATTTATATTTTAAGTATACTTTCTCTGAAAGCTTGAAGTTGTGCTTTTGGGAATAAATTCCTGACCTATCTCAAAATTAGAAGAAAGGTAGCTACCTATTAAAAAAAACAAAAAACAAAAACATATAGAGTACTTACTGTGTACCAGGCACTGTGATATCTGCTGGGGACTTTAAAAAAAGACACACAGGTCTTTTTTCCTGATGATTTTAATCCATCTCTCAAGTTAATGAGGCCAGTTGAGGCTTGTCATTTTCAGTATATTTAGAGTTCTACTGTCTCAAAGTAATACCTAAAGCAACTGGCCTCTTTAGAATAGCCTGTCTGTCATAGGTCACTGTGGCTTATTAATCAGATTTTCAGTTCATGCTCAGTTTCCTAAGGAGAGAAAAATACTAACCGTGGATTACTTTAATTTGTTCAGCAAATACTAGAATGTTTTTACTACCTTTATAAACAAGTACTTTGCAGATGATACACAGAAGTTCAAAATACAGTATCTGCCCTTAAGCTCACATTCTTATCAAGGGAATAAAAGAAGCACACAGGGAACAATTTAGCAAACTATTGAAGGATCTCTGATTACTCATGATTACATATACCTTGAGCTTTTCTTAGATGAGAGCTGTGAGTGCCACCTAAAAGTAACTCACCTCTGAGAGATATCCACTTCCAAGAGAAAACAGTACTTACAAAGAGCGTCATTCACTCTGTACCAAAATGCATTTTTCTGAATTCTGAGGTATTCTCCATCCTTTCCTTTTATTAGGTTGGACCGACAGTTACAAGACATAGTGTACAAATTAGTGATCAATCTAGAGGAAAGTAAGTTTATTTCATTACATAGTTGTGAATCCCAGAATCTCTGCTGACTCTACTAGTTACATTTTAAGTGTAATTTAGTCTGTGTTTTATCATTTTTTAGGAGAAAAAAAGCAAATGCATGATTTCTATAAAGAAAGAGGTCTAGAAGTACCTAAACCTGGTAAGTTTGGGTGTATACTATAATGTGTTTATAGATTAAAGAACACTAATAAAATTTACCCCCTTTGAGGTGATTTTTGGTGATGGTTGGTTATTTTATGATTAGAGAGAGAGGTTTTGAAGGTAATGATGTAGTGTAATCCAATTTAATTACTTATAAGAATTAAGGAGTGCAGGTTCTGGAGTTGGATTGTTCGAGCTTGATTCTAGCTACCACTTTAACTGTATGACTTCAACAAATTACTTCAATGTCTCAGTTTCCTCAATACAAAGCACTTAAAACAGTGCCTGGAACATAGTAACTACTCAAACATTAGTTTTTCGTTTGGTTTCTTTTTTTAAAAGATTTGTTTATTTATTTATTTTTAGAGAGAGAGGGGAAAGAGGAGGGAAAAAGAAAGGGAGAGAAACATCAATGTGCGAGAGAGACATCAATGGGTTGCCTCTCTCACACCCCATCTGGGGACCTGGACTGTAACCCAGGCATGTGTCATGACTGGGAATCGAACCAGTGACCTTTCAGTTCATAGGCTGGTGCTCAGTCCACTGAGCCACACCAGCCAGGGCTCAAACATTGGTTTTTATGATGATAGTAATGCCACAGTATGGAAGTTAGATTTGGGTTTAAATCCTGGCTCTTCCACTTACTCTGTGGATGAGTTTAGGCAAATTGCCTTACCTCACTAAACTGTAATCTCAGTTTCTTTATAGTTAAAAAAAAGTAGCAGTAGTATCTATGTCATGAGATTATAGCAAGTATTAAATGAGATGATGCATGTAAAATGCTGAGCATGCACCCTGAGCTCCATGACATATAGTGCTTGTTAAGGGTTATCTACAACTGTTGCTGTTGTGATGAGCTTTCTCTGTGACCCTGATAAACCAGCCACATATGTCTGCTTTCCATAGTGGAGTGGTCCCCAAGCTTACCTCTTATTTCACTGGCTGTGACAGATTAGTTGATGTTATTTAAAAAAGGGACATTGAGTGCTTTATGATCTTTTAAGTAGTTGACATAATTATAATATCTGTTTAATTATTTTTCAAAGGTTTTAATTTAAAAAATTTTCATTCTAACTCAGCTTTTTTGTTTGGCTACCAAATAGCTGTTCCACAGCCAGTCCCTTCAAGCAAAGGAAGATCTAAGAAAGTCTTAGAATCAGTGTTTCGGATTCCACCTGAACTTGATATGTCTTTATTACTAGAGTTCATTGGGTGAGTACCCTAAACCTCTCTACCTCTTAATCTTAAAATAAAGAATGTTTAAAGTCCCAACTGTTATGAAATTATCCTGAACTCAAGTAAAATCAAAGATTTCTGATTTCTTTTTAAAAAGTATTATGAAATATTTAAGACTTAGAAAAAGGTTTACTAACCACTTGTATCTCTACCATCTGACTTAAATTAAACCGTGCTAATATTGCAGAAGCCTCTTGGCTACCTATTCCTGTTCACCCTTCCTTCCCTTAGAGTTTAATAACCACATTCCTAAAAGTAATGATTGTCATTTCCCTGCATTTCTAATACATATTTGCCACAAGTGTATCTATTCCTAAGCAATATGTAGAATTGTTTTTTGCTCATTTAAAAGCTTGAAGTGGTATCATACTGTGTTTCCCAACTTGCTTTTTTCACTTAGCATTGTGTGATTTATACATGTTGAAATATGTAGTTCATTACACATTGCCTGGTATTCCTTTAAATATACCATAATTTATCTGTTCTTGTATTGTTGAATTTTTAAGTTGTTTCCAGGGGATTTTTGCTTTTATAAACGATGCTGCTTTAAATATTTTTTGTACCTATATCCTTGCATATATGTGAGATAGTTTTCTAAGAGTTTAGGTAGATTTTCTGAGTCTTAGGATATGTTTGTCTTCAATTTTACTTGGTTTTGCCAAATTGATCTCAAAAGTAGTTGGACACCTTTCTAATTTATATAAATCGCTTCATTCAAGCACTGTAGTGTATGGTGTACACCATTATACCGCAACATTGTTAAACAGACTATC
Source organism: Mormoops blainvillei (assembly GCA_004026545.1). Taxonomy (NCBI): domain Eukaryota; kingdom Metazoa; phylum Chordata; class Mammalia; order Chiroptera; family Mormoopidae; genus Mormoops; species Mormoops blainvillei. The sequence goes on from PVJD01002926.1 coordinate 146,775, forward strand.
ATGATCTCAGAGTTGGTGCATATCAAACTGTAGTTTTCAAAATGCTTATATTAGTTTCAGAATAAATTAAAATGCTTTTCTTGGAAAATCTAGGTTTTCCATTTTATGTCACTGATGGCTATTTCACTTCTTAGTCACCTCCTCCTAGTAACTCCAGGTTGCCTGTATCATTTAATTAGTATATAGCTTGTGCTGTGTTATATTTATCTATTTATGTATTTATCCTGTTTCCTCAACTGAAATCCAGAACCCCTAAGAGGCAAAAACCACAAAGCCCACATAATAGTGGTTGATATGATGAAACAAAGATATCTTTGAAGGAATGAGAGGAAACCATGTAATACCAAACTTTAAACCTACAATTTCAGTTATTAAAGAATGTGTTTCATCCTAAATGTCCAAAAAGGGAACTGGTTAAATAATGATATACAGCAGATGAGCATGTGCTAATACAGTAACGTAAGTGCTAATATGGGACAATTGTAGAATGTCTTAAGTGAAAAAAGGAAGTTACAGAGGAGAATATGTTGCATGTGCCCATTTATGTTTTTATACAAAGGGTAGTAGGAAATAAGTGTTTTTTCCTTTTTTTCCCATGCACAGGACATTTCTGAAAGGACAATAGGAAAATGTTAATGGCAGTTGCTTCTAGGAAAGGGGATTGGAGTCTGAGTCTAGAATAAGGAAAAGTTTTACTTTTCATTGTATTTACATTTTTACCACATAACTTGATTTTTTAATAAGTCTAATGAAAATTTGAAAATTGAAAGGAATTTCTACTTCTAAAAAATTATTTTGGGGAAATCCAATCTTTTCCAGTAATGCACAATAGGTACTGACAATCAGTATTTTTATACCTTTTTTGAAAATTTGCAGGGATACACTTTTGAAAAGTGGCAGTAATGCAAAGAAGGCAAATATGTGATGGGTGTACCACCATTCTCTCTCTTTGCTCACAGCAGAAATCAATAATTAAGCATGGCAGGCTTTCCCAATGAGGGAGACTTGACCACTGTGTTCAAGGCAGTCATAACTACTTGCCCAAGTTGTTACATTATTAACACATCCCCTGCTATAGAAAAAAGAGTCCTCAGTAGGAATAAGGAGATCTAGAATTCAATTCTAGCTCCTGTTATCCAGCTATGTAAACTTAGACAAATTGCTTTTTGTTTATTCACAAGACAGTTATTAAGATCCTGCCACGTAAGCGCATAGCGCTCTACTAGCTGCTGGAAATATAGTTTGTATAAGTCAGCTATGACCCTTGCCCTCCTGGAACTTTTAACTTGTCAGAGCTTCAGCTTCCCTATCTGTGAAACAATAGAACTGAACTTGATTATAGTGGGTAGCTAGTCTGCCTTTTATTATGGTCCTTTATCTGTTTTCAAATGATTAAGGGAAAGAAAGCTTTCAGTGAGGCAGGGAGTTCTTTAGAAAGGGAGTTTCGGTTGGCAAGGAGTCCTTTTGAAGTCCCCAGTTCCCAGATTAAATCTCCACAGTTTTCGTTACAAAAGTCAGGCTGCTAAGGTTAACCCATGGGAAGTTTTTTCAGGGCAGAGGACAAGTAGCAGATGGGTTTTAACCTGATGTAAGTACAAGGGCAAATTTGGTCCAGCTGGTGACCCTACCAGAACTGGAAGATCAAAACAGCTGAGGTAGGTTCAGCCTGTAGACAGTGACTTTTCAACTACCGGAATATGAAATCAGATTTCCCCGCTAAATTGGGTATGCATGTTTTGTTAAGTTAGTCTTGTACTTCTTTTTGTTCTTCAGTTTCTGTGCTTAACGTAGAAGATTATAAAAAGAAATGACTTCAGACAGGCAGTATAGTGTGTACAGAAAGAGCATAGGCTTTGAAGAGTCTAACTCAAGGTATGTAACCCTTGGGATGCAGCTTAACTTCTCTGATCATCAGTTTCCATATTTCTAAATTGGGAATTATAATAGCAACTCACAGGATTGTTGTGAGAATCAACATATGGTAGCCCTAACGTGTCTAAACTATTAATCAGTATATGAATATTGTAAGAAATCTATCTTGTACTTTTTTCTCTACCACCGTGGGATTACACGGAGATGGAGGCTTGGGTGTGGTCAAGATTTGGCTCCACCCATATCCCATTGCCATGGCTTAGGAAAAGCATTGCTGCCGGAGGTATAGTGGCCTCAGTACTGCTTTACAAGAGGTGCTGTGCAGAAAACCGCCCTCATCCACCATGGCCTAGCTTCCAAAGCTGCCAAAGCCTTAGGGGAACTTCAAGCCTACCTTTGTGTGCTTGCATCCAACTGTGATGACCCTATGTATGTCAAGTTGATGGAAGCCCTTTCTGCTCAACACCAAATCAGCCTGATTAAAGTTGATGACGACAAGAAACTAAGGGAATTGGTCAACCTCTGTGAAATCAACAGACGGAAAAATCCCATAAAGTGGTTGGTTGCAGTTATGTGGCAGTTAAGGGCCATGGCAAAGAGTCTCAGGCCAAGGATGTCATTGAGGAGTACTTAAAGTACAAGAAATAAATAAATAAAGTTGGCCTTTTTAAAAAAAAAATCTCTTATAAAGGTTACTACAGAGAAATAAACACATTAATTATGATAGAATAAAAAACAAAAAGAAGTTGTACTTTAAGTTGGAAAACATTAGAATGCTACATGTGGGGAAATCTAAATATTAAGAATATCCTGCCCTGGCCTAGTGGGATATATCATCCCATGCACCAAAGGGTTGCAGGTTCAATCCGCGGTCAGAGCACATAACTAGGTTGTGGGTTTGATCCCCACCTCCTCTCTCTAAAATCAATAATAAATATATCCTTGGGTGAAGATTAAAAAGAGAAAGAAGAATACACTGAAAAGGTAAGGAGATTCTAATAAGTAACCGTGACTTCCCCAAAGCTGTCGGTGCACCATGCAAAGCTTCATTATTAACCAGATCCAGTGCAAGAACATGTAAGACACTTTTGATGTGCCCAAACCTTACAACTTTAATACTTGTGAAACTGGAAACTCCTACACCAAAAAACTATTGCACGTTCCAACAGCTTTGGCAGAAAATGAGCAGACAGATTATGGAATGATTTTTGCCAATAAAGGGCAACCAAAAAAAAGAAGGAGGAGGAGAAGTAGGAGGAGAAGGAGAAAGGAGAAGAAGAAAAGACTCCCGAAGTACGCATAGTATAAAATACTAGTCTTTCCCTTACCACTAGGTGGCAGAAATGACAATTAGCTACATTTGTTTATTTCCTAAAGTGTTAGATGACCATATTTTAAAATTAAATTGATGTTCCTCAAATGTTTATATTCAGGTTATTTTTCTATGTCATATGATTATACATATAGTTTAAAATATTTTATTGATTAATTTTGCTTTCCTTTTTCAGTGCTAATGAAGGCACAGGACATTTTAAGGTATGTTACTTTTATTTTTCATTTACTTTACAAGAGGACCCTGTAACACACACATTTAAGAATCAGATTAGCAGTCATATGGAGACTGTCTTCAATTACAATAAAGAGTGTTTTATGAATAAAAGTTGTTGAAATATGAAGTACACTCAGTAATACTCTCATAAAATAGGTTTATGAGAAAATAGTTATTAAGTAGGGATTTGTTATTAATTCAGAACAGTAGTCTAAGGAAGAATGAGTGAGTAACTTTCAAAAGTCTAAAGCTAAAAGGTATGTTAGTTTGGTGATAAAAAATGTTTCAAAGCATTTTTTTCATAGTTGGCATTTAGAGTTAAATGCGAGCTTAAAATTTTATTTGCCCACGTTAACTTGCCCCAACTTGTTACTTGGCAAGCTTATTGTTTTTCTTTTAATTCTATATTTTTTATGGAATTCTAGTTATAGATTTTGATATTACAGCTTGGTATTCTCTACTACTTAAAAAAGCTGTGTTTATATATTGTCTTTGAGTTCAAATTAATATGTCTGACTAGAATGATCCCTGTTTAGTAAACTTTTCACCATGTAGATCTGTAGCATGAAAATCATAAACCCTATTTGTTCCATTTAAAAGCATTTCACAAAGCAGTAAATTGGTCCAGAAAAGTTTTCCTGGGAGACATTTTAAAAAATTTTTAATTATGAAAAATTTTAAACATACCGAAAAGTAGACAAAATAGAACCTTCATGTATCCATCACTTAGCTTTACCAATAAACTAATGGCCAGTTTAATTTTGTCTTATACCCTCATCTACTCACTTCCAGTATTATGTTGAAACAAATCCCCATCATTTTGCTTCACCTGTAAATATTTCAGTATTCTTAAAAGATATCTTATTTTAATGACCATGTATCATACCAAATGTCAGTATCATGAAACATAAGAATAAAGTGTCAGAACTATTCTAGATTAAAGGGGATGACAGGAACATGACAATAAAATGCAACGTATGATCTTTCATTAACAATAATGCTTAAGTGCGTACTATGTACCAAGAAGTGTTAATAGTTATTTATGTACATCATATCACTTTCCTCATGATAATTCTATGAGGCAGGTTCCTGTTTTACAAATGGGAACGTGGGGACACAGAAAGGTTCACCAACTTGTCCAAAGACTTGAAGCTAGAAAATGACAGAGCTAGGGTTTAAACCTAGGCAGTCAGTCTGTCCCTGGAATCCCTGCACTTAGCATCTGTCGTATCTGTGGTAATAAGGGATGCGTCTATTGTCAGGAAGGATCTTAAGACGCCTAATTATAGATAGGAAGGCTGAGCGCTGTTTTATGGAAAAACATGTGCCTAACCTGCCTCGACCCTCTTGGTAGCCATTCTAGGTAGTGCTAGAAAAACACTACTCAAGTTTTCCTAAAAGACACCCCTTTAGTTCTAATTACTTCAGCTTTTCTTTTGCATTAGATAGTATTCTTAAAATTTCCTCAGAAAGTGTGGCTGGCTAAACATTAGTGTCTACTTTAAAACCCTGGGGTCTCCCTGCCTGTTACCTCAGACCATTGGATCAGATTCCAGCCACATATGTCTAGATGTTACTCTTTTTATTTTCCACTTAAAAAAGAAAACCTTTCTATAGAAAATTTCAAACTCATACAGAAGTAGACAGAAGAGTAAACTGAACGCCCATGTACACATCACTGAATTATAAAGTCATGGCCAATCTCATTTCATTATACCTTCACCACTTCTCTTCTTCCCATGTATTTTTGAAGCAGATCTCAGTAAATAATTCTGTTTGTTTCTAAAAGAGAAGGACTTTTTACAAACATAATAATGATACTAAAATTTTAAAAATTAACGATAATACCTTAATCAAATATCCATACACTATTTACATTTCCTACATCGTCTCATAAAAATTGTTTTATAGGCTAGCTTAAATCAGGATCCGGATGAGACCCATACATTGTAATTGGTTGATATATCTCTTATTTATAACCTTTACATCATTTTTTAGTCTAGCAATTCCTTCATCTTTTTTTTTCCTTAGAGTTTTGCGGTTGTGGAAACCAGGCTTTAGACGTTTAATTCTGGATATTCTCTCTGCCAGTAAATTTTACTCTGTTTTATTTTTGATGAGGTAGTAAAATAAACCAGTAAGACTTTCTAATAAAAAATTGTTACCATATTTTTCAGAGAGGGGAAGCTAAGCAGAAAATTTTCTTTAGTAACTAAACTAACTCAAATTTTATAGTATTTTTTCATAAATCTGTTGAATCATCTTTGCTATACAATTTGCTTTATAGTTTACACATTTCGTATATTTAATCTGAAAATATTTATTTATTCGTTTATTTTTGTAGCCATTGGAAAAGAAGTTTGTCCGAGTTTCAGGAGAAGCAACTATTGGGCATGTAGAAAAATTTCTCAGAAGAAAAATGGATCTTGATCCAGCTTGTCAGGTAGAGTACATGCGTGTAAAAGGACAGGTGAAGTTGGGAGATTACCTTTAGCATATTAAAGAAAGACTTTTCTCCAGGATTTTATGCAGTGGCTTTTGTCTTATGATATTATAGATATTGTACATGCTAATTGATACTTATACACAGCAATTCCCACCCCAGCTTCAATCACATTTGACTTACTGCCTCTCACTGCCATTGATGACCATCTACGAGACACGTAAAAAAGTGAAATATCTGTCTACTATAGACCCTATTAGTCTTTTAAGGACTGAAAAAAAAATTATCTCCCATTCTAGTTATATAATAGTTTCTTGTTGAAAACCTCAGTCCTCATGTATTTTTGAACATAGATTGTAAATATACTCATAGGTTTAGTAATATGGACCAGTGAAAATGCACATTTATATAGATTACTTTTTCACTAGTCAAATGTAAAAGGGATTTTTGTTATTCTTCATCATGTGTAAAATTTCATAGAATAATTTTTATTTAAAATACCTATTTGCTGTTTAGTAAGTTAATAGATATTTTAAAGCTTGCTGAAATTTTGCTGGTGTTTTTAGTACCGTTGTACTGGTAATTTAGTACCTCTGTGGAGAAGTGGCTATTCAGGTCCTTTACCCATTTTTTAATTGGATCGTTTGTCTTCCTGGTGTTGAGTCATATGAGTTCTTTATGTATTTTGGAGATTAAACCCTTGTCCAGTGTATTGTTGGCAAATATGTTCTCCCATACAGTCGGTTCCCTTTTCCAAATTTTCTATTTTAAGAAAAAACTTTAATATACAATGAACATCTTTTGGAGAACATAGTTAGCTTTCTCTCTGTTTAGTAGCTACATTGTGTTCCACTGATGAGGAGTTAATATGCAAATTTTATAAAGAACTTAAAAATTCAACACCAAAAAACCCAAACAATCCCATTAAAAAATGGGTAAAGGACCTGAATAGACACTTTTCCAAAGAGGAAATACAGATGGCCAATAGACATGAAAAGATGCTCAGTCATCAGAGAGATGCAGATTAAAACCACAATGAGATATCACCTCACACCTGTCAGAATGGCTATCATCAATAAACCAACAAACAAGTGCTGGTAAGGCTGTGGAGAAAAGGGAACCATAGTGCACTGTTTGTGGGAATGCAGACTGGTGCAGCCACTGTGGAAAACAGTATGGAATTTCCTCAAAAAATTAAAAATGGAACTGGCTTTTGACGCACCAGTTCCACTGCTAGGAATATACCCTCAGAATCCCAAAACACCAATTCAAAAGAACTTAAGCACCCCAACATTCATAGCAGCGCTATTTCCAATAGCCAGAGTTTGCAAACAGCCTACATGCCCATCAGTAGATGGGTGAATTAAAAAACTGTGGTACATTTACACAATGGAACACTGTGCAGCAGAAAGAAAGAAGGAATTCCTAACTTTTGCAACAACATGATTGGAACTGGAGACTATTATGCTAAGTGAAATAAGCCAGTCGGTGAAAGACAAATACCATATGATGTCACCTATAAGAGGAACCTAATGAACAAAATAAACTAACGAGCAAAATAGAACTAGAGACATGGAAATGGAATAGACTGACAGCTGCCAGAGGCAGGGGGAGAGGAGGGCTGGTGGAAAAAAGGGAAAGGGATTAGTCAAAGAACATGTATGAATGACCCATGGACATGGACAATGGTGTGGGGATTGACTGGGAGTGGGAGGGGTGGGCTGGGTGGAGGAGGGCAAAGGGGGGAAAATTGGGACAACTTTAATAGAAAAAACTAATAAAAAATTAATAAAAATAGAAAATAAAGAATTTGTAGAACAACAATATGTGGCATAATCCCATTTTTTAAAAAACAAAACCCCCTACATGCACACATAGCATCTAGAACCATACATATCAAACCATTAGTAACTGGCCAACCTTTGGGGGTTAAGATTAAATTGAAAAGAAAAATACAGTAAACAAATCATAAATGTACACCATGTGTTGAACTCCACTAAGAGCGATGGTCTCTGCATTGCTGAATACTTAATAAAAACATGATAGTTTCCAAATTCTTTGATTTTTTTTATGGATCTGTGTGCAAGATCTATCATGGCTTTCAAGTCATTTTGCAAACAGTGTTACTCTGCCTATTTTAAAAACTGGTGAGCATAAAACAGAAGTTGTTATTGTTTGGATACTATGCAAATGAGATAGCATGCGGTGGACAAACTATGAGCCATGGGCCAAATCTAGCCTGTTTTTATACATACAGTTTAATTGGAATACAGCCATACACAGCTTTTCATGCTACAGTGGCAGCATTGAGTAGATGTGACAGAAATCCTGCGGCCCACAAAGCCTAAAATATTTATTATCTAGCCCTCTGCAGAAAGTTTGCTGACCCCTGACATACACTTAGGCTTTGGAGAAGGATAGACCTGGGTTCATATCTGGATTTTGCTGCTCACTAGCTTTGTGACCTGAGGAAAGTATAATACCTTCACCTGTTAGTATTCCTCTCTGTAAAATGGAAATTGTAATACCTACCTCACATAAAGGGGAAGGTTAGATGGGATAACATGTCAAATACATAGTATAACATATGGTGTACGTAGTGGCTGTTCAGTTAAACGCACCTGTGTTTACTATTCTTCCCCGGCCATGCTGACAGTGTATAGAATTTTTAGAGTAAACAGAATTTCAAGGTAGGAAATATGATCAGGAACTGGTTAAAGCCTAGTGTATTATGAACTAAGAAGCATCAGGACGTGGTAACTGCAGATAAGAAGAGAGGAAGAGGAAAAATCAGAGTCAGCAGTGACATTCTGGTTTAGCGGACAGGGAGAAATGTCGTGCCATAAACTAAATAGGACATTAGAAGATGGAGCAAATTAAGGGATATGTAGTAAAAAGGCTGCTGAGGACCTGATCCCATTTTAAGGCAATGGGACAGAAGCACTCAAAGAAAGACAAAGAGAGATTAAAATTTTGCTTTTCTGTCTTAGCAAGAAAGTATACTGGAATCTTATTCCATTATACTATATAAGGTAATGGTACCATTCTTTCTAGAGCATTCTATATAAAAGTAGATTTATCTTAGAGTTTTGACATTACTAAAGGGCTAAAAAGACCTTGTTAAGATTATTCCGTCGATAAAACAGTTCCCTTAGTGTGTACTCTGTGCCACTGGTAGACTTTCCACTGTTGGAAAATGAGATATACCTTATAAAAGAATTATTCAAATAAATAAGAATTGCCTTTTTAAACATTGTGTACCCTTTTAATCATTTTTATCTTGGAACTTTTAAAAAAGCATACTTTTCTGCACCTTCTTATACTAAATACATCACATGTGATTTAACTTGTACTCAGACTTTCAAGGAAACCATTTTGAATATTGACCGTCCTGTGCTGGCATCCTGCACCTCTAATGCTCTTTCCGTTTTACTTCATTTATTCTTGTCAAAAGTTTCTAAAATCTTTCCGGAGAGTGGTTCATCAGTCTAAAGTAAAATACTAAAGTGTAGTTTGGAAATAATTATGTTGCTTTTTCTTAGTTTTTTCATATGGTTTTTGAAATGGTAAAGCATCTGATGTTTTATTTGCCTATAGGTAGATATCATCTGTGGTGATCACTTGTTGGAGCGCTATCAGACTTTAAGGGAAATTCGACGTGCAATAGGTGATGCAGCGATGCAGGTAGGTCTTAGACTTTATCCTTCTTAGTGCCTAAGAGGCAAGTTATTTGATGAAGTAAAAAAGTTCCATGTTATCAATAAAATTTTTATAAATATTCTTCAATTTTCTTAAAATTACCTGCATTATAAGTAATAAAGCTAATATTTATCGATGCTGTGTGTTAGGCACTTTTCTAAATGGTTTATATGGATTAACTTGTTTATTTCTCATAATTCTATGATGTAAGTATTTTTTTATCCCTCATTCTATTTTTTATTAAAATATAGTTAACATATAATATACCTTATTACAACATGCAACATAATACAATAGCGATGTTATACAATATAGTTATTGAATTATCCCCCTTTTTTTCTTTAAAGATTTTTAATTTATTTTTATTTTTAGACAGAGGGGAAGGGAGAGAGAAAGAGAGGGAGAGAAATATCTATGTGTAGGTGCCTCTCCCGTGCCCCCTACAGGGGACCTCCTGGCCTGCAACCCAGGCAAGTACCCTGACTGGGGTATCAAACCGGGGACCCTTTGGTTCACAGGCTGATGCTCAATCCACTGAACTACACCAGCCCGGGAGAGAATTATCCCCCATTTTAAAGAGAAGGAAGCCAAGTTACAGAAAGCTCATGTAGTGATGTGCTCAGTAAGTTAGTGTGTGAGCCACGTCTCAAACCCCATGCAGTCTGATTCTAGAGGCCTTGCTTTTTTTTCAGTAGAACTTTGAAGACCACTGGGCAAATAGATCTGCAAGGAAATTTCCATAAGAAAAATTTGCAGATACTCATTTAGCTTTAGAGAATAACATACCATTTCTTGCTCAATAGGTAAGAAGTCATGCTATAACTATTTTGATGTTTTAATTAGCGTGCGCGCGCGGGACATTGATAGGTTGCCTCCCACATGCGTCCCTACTGGCTGTCAAGCCTGCAGCCTGGGTATGTGCTCTGACCGGGAATCGAGTCCACAGCCTTTTGGTGTACGGGATGACACTCCAGCCACCTGAGGCACCCAGCCAGGGCTCAGCTTAAACAAATTTTTGTTTAATTTATTGGAAATATAATTCTTTGCTTTGGTGTAATTACCAATGCTTAGTGAACAACTACTTAAAATAAGATCCAGAATATTGTAAGAATATCTTCTTAGTGTGGATTATGCAATTCTTTGGAAGACGCAGAATGGATACATGCAAACACTTTTATATGCGTACACACATACAGGGGTAGGCAAAAGTAGGTTTACATTTGTTCATATGGAAAAAGACATACAGGCTATGATTATTACAGTAGTTTTATTAACTCAAAAGAAGGTCACAGTGGCACAGTGTACTTACGTGCAGCCTCATAAGTGCTCAAATTGCCGGCCTTCATTATTTACACATTCTTGTAGCCTGCTTGCTATACTCAAGCACACTTTGGCACACAGCTCTTTGTAAACCTCCTTTGCCCAACCGTGCGTATGTTTTAATGACACACAATGAAATGCATGAGTTTTGATGAAGACATATACCTGTTTTAACTCAAACCCCTTCTTGAGATTTAGAAGACTGCTGTTACCCCCAGAGAGTTCTTTTCTAAAAAATAACAGATTTATTGATGTATAATTAATATGCCATGCAGCACACCCATTTAAATTATACAGTTCAATAATTTTTAGGCCCTGGCTGCTGTGGCTCAATGGATTGAGGGCCAGCCTGCAAACCAAAAGGTCGTTGGTTCAGTTCCCAGTCAGGGCACATGCCTGGCTTGCGGGCCAAATCCCCAGTTGGGAGTGTGTGAGAGGCAACCAAGAGATGTTTCTCTACATGTCAATGTTTCTCTCTCTCTCTTTCTCCCTCCCCTCCCCTCTCTCTAAAAAAATAATAAAATAAATTTTAAAAATCTTTAAAAAAATTAAAAAAAAAACTTTTAGTTTGTTTACAGAAGCTATCACCCAATCAATTTTAGAACTTTTTTTCTTTTAAATCCTCACCCAAGGACATGCGCATTGACCTTAGAGAGAGGGAAAGGGGGAGGGAGGGGGAGAGGAAGAGAAACATTGATGCAAGTGAGAAACATACCTAACTCACATGTTCATTTATGTTACTTTCCCAGCCCTTGTGGACATTTGAATTTGTGAATCTTTTTCTAAAATTCTGGTGAGTTTTCACTGGAGTTGCTAGGAACAGAAGCCAGATTGCAATGAGTTGAGCAGTGCGTGAGAACTGAGGAGTACACCCATGGGAAAGCTTAGCAAAGAAGGAAGACAGGGTTAGGTAGAGCAGGACTGGAACTGCAAGGCTTCACTCTTCTTCGTTGCCCGAAGTAGGCCAAATGCTCGTAGCACACTTCCCCAATTAGTCTTTCTTCAAAGCTAGTTTCATAATAGTTTAGGTAATAGTACCTTAATAAGGTGGATTGATTGCTTGCTGGATGCAGCCTTGGTGACAGCACAAAGAATTAATTATCCTGATACCAAGATAGGGGATAGACCACAAAAAGCAGATAAAAAGACTCAAAAGTACAGTATCTGCAGCCATTTAGTATAGGTTTCAGTTGCCTAACAATCCCTGACTGAGGACATCACTGTGTTATAACACAGTGTACTTACTATTCATAGTGCTGGCTCTGGATAGCAAAAGGTAAATTGTACTGAACAGTCTTTAAGGAGGAAGTAAAATTATGATATATTAAATGGGTAAGAGTTCCAAAGTTTTCTCACTTAGAATAGTAGTAAGCTGCATTTATGTGGAAATAAGTACTTCATTTCTTAGCAGATCCATGATGCGTTATAATTGAGTCTTTTCTTAGGGAAGCCTAATGCCTGGATGGTCTGTTAAGTAGTATGTGCAGAAGGAAAGGTGTATCTCTTTTAGTTCTTTTTGGAGAACTGTTTAACCATAAACAACCCAAGCTAACTGTGGATACCTTGTAGTCTCAGAATTGTCTCCTGAGAGTTATTAAAAAGGCACATTGACGGAATGTTTGATGATGAGGTGAGTGAAAAAGCAAGTTAATTTTTTGGACCTTTTATTCTCTTTAAAGAATTTCACATTAGTGTTGGGTTATGAAAAACAAACCATTTTTTTGACTTGATTGTTTATATAACTGGTTTTCAAATAACTGCAAAATGCTCTTTTTTCTTTGCAGGATGGTCTTCTGGTCCTTCATTATGGTCTTGTGGTTTCTCCTCTGAAAATTACTTGAAGATTCTAGGAGTGTGAGGAGGGAGGAGGGAAATGGAATAAGGTGGCTTCTGCAGGATTGTGTCTCACCAAAGAGTTTCATGAAATGTAATTGCTACCACTTTGTGCTAAGACATAACTCACCTATTTTCAGCACCAAGCATCATAACATTTATAAGTACAACTTGGAATGATGAACTGCATCTGTTTTACTAGCAACTATCCATAAAAGGCATCCATAGCTCAGGGGGAAATTTTCAAAGTATTTTTAAATTCCTTGTGATTTCATAAACTTTGATATTGATTTTACTTCCTAATCTTTGATGTAAATCAGTTACTGTTATCTTTATTGAGCCATATCACTTTTAAGTTGGTGGTTTGGATTCTGCTCTCTGGAATGACATTAAGTGGGCAGGAAAGAAGTATGCTTTTGAAATGAAGATTAAAAGTCAGGCTTCGTTAAACTGTACAGACTGTACCCCTCATACAAAAACCAAAACTATAGGCCACTTTTGTGTGTTGCCATCATATTTTGAACTTGAATCTTTTTTTTTTTTTTTTTTTTTTTTACCAGCAACACTACTAAACAGATGTTATTCACTTCTAAAAGGGTTATCGTTATTCTGTGTGAAGAGACTGTCTCCTGTACGGTTTATGGCCCATACCATAAGCCTTCAGTGTAATAAAGACTTCTTTAACATATCTTACAACAAGGGGTGCCTCTTTGCAACAACATTTTTATTCCTAGAATGTTAATTTGATTAACATTCATTTTATTTGAGTACATAGTATGATTATTGATACCTTGTAATGACACTGCTTCTGAAAGTAATAAAAAATTTGAGAAGTTTACAGAACACTTACTCATTGTTTCTCAGTAAGTCAGTCTTAATGTTCATTTTTCCACTACCTTGTCACTGGGATAAAAGAATACGGGTGCTTGAGACCTCACTCACTTGCATACAGAGATTTCAGTTTTAAATATTATTTTGCCTAAGATTAGCATTTTGATAGCTTTCTAAGAGAAATATTTTGTAGACTCTATTTCCAAGTCTGCATAGAAACAATTACAATTGGGTAAAGATTGGCGATTGTTTTATAAAGGATTTGTTCATTGTGTATAAATCTCTTAACATTTAATACAAATTTTTTAATAAAAATTTATTTTAACCTATTTTGAAATGTTTGTGCTTATTACGGGTTTAACAAAATAACCAAAACCCTTTAAGAGATGAGGTGTTAAATTAAAGTTAAACTTTGTGGTCAAGTAGATATTTTACAAACATCTTTACCTTAACTAATTATACTAGATCCTGTTATTTGACAATGGACAGAATAGCAACTGTGGAATTCATTGCCTCTTAAATATTTCTCGTGCAGAGTTAATATTTTTATTCTTGTACCTTGTTAACGTGTGTGTCAGGGATACCCAAGACCACCCTCAGGTTCAGTGGTTCACTAAAAGGACTCATGGGACCCAGAAAAGCTATTGTACTCATCTTTATAGCCTATTACAGTAAAAGGATACAGATTAAAATCAGCAAATGAGAAAGATGTGTAGGGCGGAGTCTAGGAGAGACCAAGCGCAGACTTGCAGTTGTCCTCTCCCAGTGAGGACACGGCAGCAGCTGTATGTGACATACCAAGTGTTGCCAACCAAGGAAGTTCACCTGATCATTAGTGTCCAGGGTGTTTACTGGCAGTTAGGCACATGAGCATGTGGTGCCCATGTGACTGACTCAGCCATTGAGACCCCAGCACTTTTCCAAAGGTCAAACTGACACAGCATGTTTTGGGGCCCCAGGTATAAGAAAACAACTATTCACCATAAATCACAGTGTTAGCATAAACTTTCTGGTGTGACCCAGGCGCTCAGACATATAAAGACAGGCTATTTCAAGGTCTCAGAGCTTATGAATCACAGTAACATGGGAAATACTTGTTTTTTAAGTAGAATATTAAATGTAATTATTTGGTAAACATTTCTGCAATGAACAAGTCAAAAGGATTTATCACTTGTTAGACATTGTGTGAACAAGATTAAAATTAAAGGAGCGTTTCTTCAAACCGATAGCCTTTGGGTTACACATTTCTCAGGATCTTAATAAAAGGCAAGAGAAAGTCTACCCTTTTTCCCACTCCATTGTGGGCTTGACCTCCAAGAATCTCAACTAAGTTATATCTGATTGTACCTGGCCTGTTGTTACTACCAGGCAGTGAACTAAGTACAAATGCTGATTCATTGGTTTACAAATCTGTACCTCTAAATCAGTGTGATCTTGGGCTATATCAACAAGTACAGTTTCAGCCCTGGCTGGTGTGGCTCAGTGGATTGAGTTCTGACCTGTGAACCAAAAGGTTGCCAGTTTGGTTCCCCGTCAGGGCACATGCCTGGATTGTAGGCCAGACTCCCAGTTGGGGGTGTCCAAGGGGCAACCAATTGATGTGTCTTGCACACTGATGTTTCTTTTCCTCTATTTTTCCTCCCTTCCCCTCTCTAAAAATAAATAAATAAAAATCTTTAAAAAAAATACAGTTTCAGATGAAGGGATTTCATACTTTTAATCTCCAGTGCCTCTTAGGTCTAGCACTGGGGAGCACACTTCAAAGGTGAGTCATATACAATGTGATTTAATCCTAGATGAATATTCTTGTAGAATCACCAGGTCATAATTGCTTGTCAGATGTGTGACTAATTATTTAAAATTTTTTTCCTTTAAACTTCTAATTGTTGCTACCACAGGTATATTTTCTTATCTTGAAAACCCCTGGTAACAGAATTTTCAAGCAGATGCTGATTCTAAATGTTCATCTTTTTTGTTGTTGTTTTGCACCAAAATGTTGAAAATGATATTTTAGAAAATTTTTTCTTTTCTATACTTACTCATAATTCCAGATTTTTACATAAGCATGTTTTTATGCCCTGGCCAGGTAGCTCAGTTGGTTAGATCATTGTCAAGATACACCAAGGTTGTGGGCGTGGTTTTAGGGGTAGGGTTCTCTCTAGTCAGGGCACATACAAGAATCAACCAATGAATGCATAATTAAGTGGAACAGTAAATCCATGTTTCTCTCTCCCCCCCTTCCTCCCTCTCCCTAAAATCAATAAATAAAAAATGAGCATGTTTTTAATATAATTTATTTCTTATCACAAAGCTGTTCATATTTAAAGAAAGTACAAAGGAGCTTAAAAGAAGGAAACAAAATAACCCAGGGAAAACAATATTTAATATATTTTGTGGTTAAACTTTTAAATCTATTATTATATTTTTGCAGATATGGAACTGTAATATACCTAGTAATTTGCAATTCCCTTTTACTTAATATATTATGAATAACTTTCTGTGCCATTACTTTTCCTTTTTTAACCCTCACCTAAGGATATGTTTATTGAGTTTAGAGAGAGAAGAAAGGAGAAAGAGAAACATCGATGTGAGAGAAAACACTGATCAGTTGCCTCTCGTACGTGCCCCTTGTAAGGATCGAACCTGCATCCTAGGTATGTGCCCTCACTGGGAATTGAACCCACAACCTTTTGGTGTACAGAATGACATGCTAACCAATTGAGTCATCCTGCCAGGACCATTACTTTTCTACTTAATCATCTTAGTGGGGTTGTACATTATTCATTTTGAGCATGGCTTTTCCCAAAATTTTTAAAAGATTAAGATTTCAAACAGTATAAGAAACACACATATTAATGTTTGTACAAATCAAGGTTTTTTGGATGGTGTTTAGGATGACATCATATATTTTTGTTTTCTTTACATGCCTTGAATGTTAACCTTTGTTTTCTTCAGTGGACCATGACCGAAGAATAGATTCTCATTTTTATCCTTTTTCAATGTTGTTGTGTACATGAATTTAATTATTGGCCTCTCTTCAAAGCTGGACTGATGAAATCTAACTTTTATTACCTCTAGAGATTAACAGTTCACTCACAAATGAAATGCCGTATTGATCTTCTGAAAGCTTGCCAAGTGCTTACTTACGTAAAATGGATATTATGGTTTGATCTTGGCTGCACTTTTATTTTGTTCTGATGGTGTCTGTGGTTTTTACAAGGGATCTTAGTGTGATACTATTTTCATGTAAATGAGAAAAGATTTTTTCTCTTCTAATGTTTCTAAGATAACATTTTCCCAAGAGAAAAGCTGATTGAATAAGACGGAGAAGACAAGTGTCACCATGAACAGAATATTTTCCCAAAAAAAGACATAGAGGCAGTACTGGATAGTGATTAAGGACAGGAATTGTTATGCCAGACGGCATAGCTTTCACTCCCAGCTTTGCTACTTGCAAGCTACGTGATCTTAGACATTTTATGTAACTTCTGTGACTTGGACCACAAGTTTTGTTTTGTTTTTTTACCTGTAAATGGAGATGATGATACTCAACTCAAAGGCTTGTTATGAGAATTAATGAATATGTAAACACTTAGAATAGTGACTGGCATATACTCTATTATCAAACTCAAATGTGGTCCCTTGTAGTCAATTCTTAGATTACTTTGCTGAGTTAGTTCATTTTCAGTGAATAAAGGGGGTCCATTAATATTGAAAGATTGACATTGAACTATTTTTTCCTGTCTTTCTTACGTTTTCTTTCTTCACCTCCTATGAATAACCAGGAGAAGGGTGGGAATACAGGCTTTGAAATTGGCCCTAGATTCTTCTTTCACCCTAATTCTAATCTTGACTCAGCCACTTCTACTTTGCAGAGTGGGGAACACATGGGCAGACAGTTTCATTTGCTAGAAAGGAGTTTTCTTCTACTGAGCTCAAGTCTGACCCAAGATAAAAATAAAAGCATTGTCTAGCCTCAAAGGACATCAAAAGGTCTATATGTCATGTGTAAATCCTTATCCCGGGAAATCATGGGAGATAGAAGCTATATCTCTCATTTATTCATATTCATAGCAAAAACAGATGAACTTTAGCGAGTTAAATTTTTTAAATAAGATCTTTTAAGGAAAAATGCTTTTTAGCCCTGTATAATGATCAGTAATTGACTAGAATGTACTCCTGTCTGTATTCCCAAACTCCAGAGCTTATACTGAGGATTTTGGTTGCACTCAGCTGAGCATTCTGTAACCCCTAAGAGCATGTAACAGAGCTAGAAAGAAATGCCTCCGACTCACACAGAACAAAGACCACTTGCCTCATTAGGGGAGAGGAGTAGCCATGAGGTGATCTACAGTAATTAATCCATGAGGAAGCGAGCCTGGAAACTCCTCTAAGATCAATCTTCATTTTCCTTTGTAGCCTGAACTTTATTTAGTTTTATTCAGAGTTTCTGAGGCGTCCTAAAAATGTAAATCTTTAAATGTCTGCAGTGTGACTCACTCTGTTTTATTACAGTCCCAGTGTGTGTGTGTGTGTGTGTGTGTAAGATATTGTAACAAAAAATTTATAAATTTTAGCTAGTTCCAGCCCCCACCTAGTAAGCTTGTGCAATATCAGCATAAAACATGAGGGCAATCTAATCATCTTCTAGGAGATCGATAGAAGAGAATTCCTTTGATCTACAAAGTAAGCATTCTTTTCACCCTTTAAGGGGGCATGGTAACGTGGGAAAGAGCTCTTTGTTTGACTGGACTCAAGAGCACTCACTCACTTCCAGATTGCAAAGTCACGTGAGATATTTGAAAACCACAAAAGGCAGAATGACATCAATCTAACCTGTACATTAAATTCGAATGTACGGCAAAGCCAATAATGTATATTCTATAAAGAAAAATACAATTTCACACATGAGCTCTATTTTAAGATCCTACAAAATCTCCTCAGCTCTATCCATTTTAAATTGCTATGCTTTCAGGTACATCAATTTATGTGATTTTTTAAAAATGCATTCTTATTTAGATGTTTAGGTATTTTTCAGGACCTTAGAGATTTCTGATGATATAATAATAAAAATAATATTTGTTGGAAATCAGCAATGAATGCTCATAAGTGATTTATGCTCAAGGAGATTTTGGACTTTTCCTTCAGGCTCTGTTTTGAAATCAATACTCTTATTAGATCTGACTTCTGTTGTCCTAATGGAATTGCTTCTAACTGAGGTTGACCCAGGGTGGCTGTGCATAATGGCCTCAGCTGGAGCAGAAGGTGGAGTAGACTTTGTAATTATATTTTTCTCATAGTTCCATAAATTCTCTATCAATGGATTTTTTTAATTGAGGTAAAATTTACATGACATAATATTAATCATTTTAAAGTGAATAATTCAGTGGCACTTAGTGCATTTACAATGTTGAACAACCACCACCTCTGTCTAGTTCTAAAACATTTTCATCACTTCAAAGTAAAACTCCCCTCCCCTTGAATAGCAACTCCCCATTGCCCACTCTGTCAGCCCTGGCACTGCCTATCTGCTCTCTGTTCCAGTGGATTTTTAAAGATTCAGTAAATTTATAAGAGGGGAACCCCCACAAAACACCCCCAGAATTTATTTATTAAAAAATTGCGTATTTATTCTTACATGTTTAAACTTCAGTCACCTTCCAAGTACTCTCCATCTGATGCAATACACCTATTGAGACATTTTTTCGAGTGCTCAAAACAGTTTTTGAACTTGTCGATTTTGATGCCTTTTGTGCTTCTGCCATTTTCTGTTTCATCTCTTCAATATGTGCAAAATGTTTTCCTTTTAGGACTTTTTTCATCCGGGGAAACAAAAAAGGTCTCTTGGGGTGTGATCAGGTGAATAGGGAAGGTGGGGCTCAGGGGTCATGCCATTTTTGGTCAAACGCTGTTGAGCACTTAGTAAGGTGTGGGCAGGTGTACTTGTAAATCATCCATTATGGAATGAGCAAACGCAGTGGGTCTTCAAAAAAAAATTCACTGAAGCCAAATGCAGCCTCTCACAATGCCAGCTGGTGCACTGATACAGATGGGTTCCTAGAACGCCCACCTAGCGGGGGAAGCCTGTACTACAAGGGGCCTGCCCTCCAGAAGATAATTTCAGTTTTAGGGGGGTTCTCCCCCTCGTAAAAAACTTTTTCATGTTTGCCTTTAGAGCCATGGTTCTGGGCTTCCTGTTTGTGTTTACAGTTAAGTTCTAGAAGCTTATCCCCAGCACTGTATGTGATTTGCATTATCTCTGGATATAAAATTTGGAATCTATTTCCAGACAATTACTCAAATCTTGCCCACCCCACCCTTAGCCAGCACAACAAAATGAATTCCAACTATCCTGGATTTATTACCTCTTGAGGAATTGTCCATTCTAGGCCCTTCAATAATGAGTTACAGAATTTCTTGGAAAATTATTTTTTTAACTTAAAAAAATTAGGTAAATAGCACCCAATTCTATTTAAGTTTTAACAGGTGCAGAGATGACTTTTGGTTGGATGGGCCTGGAGCCTCGTTTTGAGCTGCCACCACCTCACTGCAATGCAGGAAGGCAGTGGGCTCTAGAAGTCTGCAAAGTACAGCAGTTTGCCTATGGGATTTGGTGTTGCCAGGGGTTTCTGAGGCTGAGAAACCTGGTGAAGAAGGGTAAAAAAGAAGACAAAAATATTTCTATTCCCTCAAGTGAGGGGACTTTCTTTTACACAGAAAGGCAACATAGGAAAGAAAAGCAAACACTGCAGAGCGAGAAAACCAAGGTTCAAATCCCAGCTTTGTTCCTTACCGTGTGACATTGGACAAGGGTGTTAACCTTGTTGTTCCAAGCCTCTATACATTTTTTAAAAGATTTCATTCACTTATTTTTATAGGGAGGGAAAGGGAGGGAGAGAAACATCAACATGCAAGAGAAACATCAATTGCTTGCCTCTCACATGCCCCAAACTGTGGACCTGGCCTGCAACCCGGGCATGTGCCCTGATGGGGAATCAAACCCACGATGCTTCCGCTGGATGACACCCAACCCACTGCACCATACCAGTCAGGGCCAAGTCTCTATTCTTTCATTCATAAAACAGATATACAAATATTACACTTAAAGAATGGTTGTGAGTTTTAAATGAGATAATTCTATGTTCACTGCCTAGTACGGTGTCTGATGCACGATAAGTAGATACTGAATAAATTATAGCTGTAATTATAGTTTATTAATGAGTAAGACTCGGGATTGTAAGAAAGTATTTATAAATTTTAACTAGTCTCAACCCCCACCTAGTAAGCTTTTGTAGTATCAGCATAAAACATGAGGGCAATCTAATCATCTTCTAGGAGATCAATGGAAGAGAAGTCTTTTGATCTACGAAGTAACCATTCTTTTCATCTAATGAAGCTAATGAATCTAAAAACCTCATTATCTAATGAATCTAATAGTCATGTTTGGATATCATTAATGTGCTCTGCAGACAGGCTTCCTCACGATCTCATAGGCTTACTTTGTTGTTCTGTTCTGTTGTAACAATTGGTATTGCTTGCTTTCCTTCCCTTCTCCCTGACTCATGTTTCCCTATTACTGTAAATGTTCTGATTTTAATGCCTTCCTTTTAAAATTCTTTTAATGTCTTTCTTTTTAAAGATGCTTTTAATGTTTTCCTTTTAAAAATGGGCTCATGACAATTAGCGGCGACTCATTCACAATAGGAGATACAAATTAGAACCAGAGATTATATAAATGTAATAAAAGGACTCTGGTCTGGCATAGAGAAGGATTCATTAAATAATATTCTTAGAAGCAACAACAAATGTCTATATTACAAACCCAAGTATTGATGAGACTATTCCTCCCTAACAGGCCCTAAAAGATGTTTTGATTACTATAAAACTCTCAGTATTAGTGCACGACTAACAGACCTCTTTTTTGCCAGCGGTATCAGTAATGTATCTTCGAGTGGCATACAAGTGCCTAAGCCAGGTGGACTGAGAATGACAGTATCGTTTGGGATTCAGCAAACTTCAGCTTCAACCACAGGCATGAGCTGTGAGTTGCATTCATACATCTCTCATTTCGGTCTCTATCCTGGAACCAGGCGTAGCCGTAGGGAATCTCAACCTGGCATCCATGGACTTCTGGACACCAGGAGATAGTCCTGGAGGAGTCACAAGCCCCTTGATCTGCACAAAATTTTGCATGTTTATTTTTTCTGGGGAAAGAGTTCATAACTTTCTCCAAGGGGTCCACAATCCCAATTGGTTAAGAATTATTACAGTAGAAGAAAATTCTATTATTGCTACCCATGTTCTACCTAACTACCTGGGTTCTGCAGAACTATAACCCCATTTTCAAAGAAGATTCTTATTGTTTTGAAGGACGTTATAACATGTGTGTTCTGCCAGTTTATTCTCACCAGTGTTCACCAAGGTAAGCTAGTGAAATTGTTATCCAGGCACCAGAATGTGGTGTCTTTCATCATGTGATTAGATTTCCCCACTCCCTGCCATGAGCTGCTCACTTAGTGCACTGTGTGTTCCTGACCAGTCTGAAACAAATGCGGACTATAGCCCCAAGGCTTTGGCAGGGGGAAAAAACTAAATGTGGATGCACAGAACAAAGAATGTAAGATTTCTGAATTATTGGCAGGGAGCAGTTGTCTCACTGAACCAAAACAGTGTTTTACTCAGTTGAAGCAGCAGAAACCACAGAACACAAGTTACATTGGTGGGATTCATGTGACTTTTAATTCTTAATTTACTAATGTTTTACAGTAAGTGTGGGGAGTAGAGACAGGGATGGAGTAAGGGAAAGGAAGAAGAGAGAAGTATCTTTCAAGTTCCTTGAACTATGGAAGCATGTGTTAGCATAAGAAAGTTCAGTAAAAGCATTGTGTCCTTATCACCACAGGGCTCTTAATCGAGAACTGTGACAGAGACATGGCAACTCTTTAGCTCTGGTGAAGTGACTGCTGGCAGAGAATTGCTTCTGCATCAAACTTGGCACATGTGGAAGGGTGGGCAATGCAGCTGCTACACAGCTGGGCAGATGAAAAGTGGGTGCTCCAGAGTCTACATCCTAGCATGCGAGCAGCAGCATGGGTGCACCTTCTCTGGTCTGAGTGTCTCTTCCTGCAGCAGGGGAGAGCCCATCAACCGTGCAGCAACGGCAAAACTGTTGGGCAAGACTCTTTTAGAAAAGAGAAAGATTTCTTTTTTATATTTGCTGGTGGTGTTGATTGACCAGAAGTAACTTCTTTTGCTTTGGGGCAGTAGCATTGTGTCCTGGTGATAACATAATCTACACTGAACACTCTTAAAAGGCATAGGAGAGTGAAAACAAGGCCTCTTCAGGACCTAGACTAGTGGGAAGGGAAATGTGTGGATTCTGTCTAAAGATAAGGGCATGAAACAGCTAATTCTATATCACCACAAATGAACCGACACAAATAAATGATACCTTCACTTTTTCCATTCATACAAATACTCACCTCTTCTAGCTTATATTACTAAATCTAAGGTCACCTTAATCACAGCTTGGGATAACTATTACTGTGTTTCTAACATTAAGGTGAAAAGCTACATTCTTAATTGAGTAGGGTTTTTTTTTTCCCCTAATTAAGTGGATTTGATAAGCTGAAAAGCCTAAAATCTAGGGAGTCTTTATTATTTTATTTGTTGAGGGCAACCTTAAAACTTACCACTGCCATTTTTTTAGCCTACAGAATTAGAAAGATATGATCATAGATATAGTCAACATGCATCTAAATTTTACCCATTCAGCAAAGAGAGCTAAAGGAGGTAAGTTCTTCTGAGAAGAACCTAAATGTGTTTAAAAGGGAAAAATACTACAGTAGCCTTTTTTTTTTTCCTGAATAGAAGAAAAGGATATATGGCATTGAGGTGGGATGGGTGGAAACGTATCCATTAAACAAACACCTATCATTTGCAAAACAGTTCTATTAGAGTGGTGCTAGGTGTGGACCATTAGTTTATCTTTGGCAGTGATCTTATATTTTATGTGTCTAGAGTGAGATTATATAGCTGGGTAATGGCTGGTTATAGTGAGTGAAATAGGCTTTAATTTCAATTCACAGCAAATGATGATGATCACAGATTTAGCACCTTAGTTTGTACTTCCTCTGTACCTGAATCATCTATCACTGTAAAGTCTGAGCTTTAGGTGAGAAAGCTGTGTTCTTAGATAACGCCTCTTTGATGGCTCTAGAACTGCAGTTTGCTCCAATCTAAGGGGTGGTTTTCTTATCAGAGAATGTAGGTATTCAATGCTAAATATGAGACAGAAGCCTTGAAGACATTTTATAGTGGTGATAGGTGTTTTGGTTCAGGAATAGGCTGTTTAACATGTCAAATGCAATTTATTTATCCCCTCTTAAGCACTGATTCTTTTTAAGCAACAGAATTATATTTTTTGGCTTGAAATGGTGCTTTCTTCTATATTTGATTTCTCGGTTTTTTTAGTAGATATTACTGTCTCCTCCAATATTTCTTCAAAACTTTCCCCTATCTGGGAGGTTTTCTTGGAGGCTACCTTAGAAGCCTCCTCCTCCTCTTCCTCCTCCTCTTTCTTAAGAGACAGACCAGTGGATGAGACTTTGGTGGTTGTAGAACTGAGGATTCTAGGTGGGAGCAGATAACCTGGATTAGAAAGTGGATTCAGCCCTGAAATGCTTGATCCACTGGTGCTAAAACGCGTCTCTTCGCCTTCCAGCAGTTTCCTGTAAACCGAACAGAGAAAAAAAACTCAGCAAGCCAACTTGCAACTTTTTTAAAAAAGGAACTTAACCCTGCAGCTCCTATTCATTTTGGAAAGAGTCTATAAGACTTTGCAGTTTATTCAAGCTATTGAGACAAATGAATATTGAATTCCAAGGTGCAAGGGCCTGGAGTTAACCCGCACAGACGTGCTTGCTCATGCGCACACAACACGCACCTTCCGCACCAGCTGTGGTTAAAGCACTGTCAGCGGGGAAACCTACCGTATTCGCAAATGTATTAACCAAGGAAAATCTACAACTCCCCTTGGCCTCGTCACACCCATTTTCGGCACTTAAGAGTCTACAAAGCTCTGGGGAAAAGAAATTTTGCTAATCAACATCATAAGTGCCATAGGAATAAGGGGGTGAGAAGTCCTCAGAGGAGGAAAGAACTGCCTAAGGCAGCCTGAACCTAAGATTTGTACTTTTTTGGTGTACAGGACCACAAATGGAGTGGAACCAGCAATGTCAAAAACCAGTGAGTGAACTGGTTTCAGATCCCAGACTTTGTCTCAGGCTGGCCTAAATGGCATCACAAAAGAATGACCCCAATACCTTGTTTCTCAAAACTAATAGTTTTTAGCATCCTTTCTTTAAAAATCAGAAACTCAAGACACTATCAAATACTCCTGGAGCTTTGCTTTGAAGTAGTATACATAGCGTAAAGAAACAGAGAAGAAGAAATGCTCAGACAGGTCTGGGCTTGAATCTGAGCTCTTCCAACTACCGGCACTGTAGCTGCGAGCAACTTACATAGTTCGTGGTTCAAGTTTCCTCATCTGCAGAATTGGAATAATAAGACCTGATACCCAGATCATTTCTAATACAGTATCTAATAGAGTGCCTGGTTCACAGTAGTCAGTCAAAACTTTTATTAGATGTTGTTATTACATTTTTTAAAGGTAAATGCTCACATGAATGTTTCCTTGAGTAGGAATCGGGAATGAATGCCTCACCTATTAGGACTTTCTATGTTGTATAAATGCTGCTTTTAAAGTTAAGAGTCTGGTGGGTTTATTTCAACCTTTATGCACTCACATTATTCTCTTAAATCCTAGCAGAGGTGAGTAGAAAAACCAGAGCTAGTAAGGTGGAGCTGGGATATAACCAAGTCAAGGGACAGAGGGGTCAGTTCATCTGGAGGGGCCAGTGATAATTTTCCTCATCCTCTCTCATCCACAAGAAATGGGAAAGACTAGCCCTGACCAGGTATCTCAATTGGTTATAGTGTCGTCCCAACACACCAAGATTGTGGGTTCAAGTGTCAGTCAGGACACATACAAGAGGCAATTAGTGGGCGCATAGATGAGTGGAGCAACACAAACTGATGCTTCTCTCTCTCTCCCTTGCCCTCTCTCTCCAGAATCAATAAATTTAAAAAAAAATAGGGAAGACTAGAGCCACTTGTTTGGGTCACGCTGCCCCAGGTGACTGCGTTTGCTTGGGCGAGCATGCCCTTTCAAGTACCTGTAAGCTGCTATCTCAATGTCAAGAGCCATTTTGACATTGAGCAGGTCCTGGTACTCCCGAAGGTGGCGCGCCATCTCACTCTTGGTGTTCCTCAGATCATTCTCCAGTTGCCCAATGCTCTCCTGAAAAGTGACATATCCAACATATTTAGGCCATACCAGCTGCAATTCATTGAGATTTCCACGAGGCAAGGATTCTCAACCCTGACTACACATGAAAGCATCCAGACCATGCCCCACCCCCACCCAGCCCAGATTCTGATTCGTTTGTTCTGGGGTGGGGTCCCAGCATCTGCATTTTTTCATAATGGTCCCCAGGAGACTTGGTGAGAGTTGGGATCTTCTACCACAGGACACATGCTTACCATCCCGCCCTTGCTTGTTGTATTTGCTGTTTGTTGTATGTCCTTTCCATAAGCCAAAGCCTCACGCTAGGAGCTCAGATTCAGAAAACTCCCAACTATAGGAAGCACAGAGAGGACAGCAAGTCTTCTCTACCTCCATTTGTTTTAATGGTTTCCTGAAAGTCTGCTACTCAATCACTTTACTGAAAGCATTTTACATGATAGATAAGGAGGAAGCAGAAATATACCAGGAGAAAATTTTTTATCCACATGGCAGATTGAAATTATAATATTTTTTTAAGAGAAACTATATTTATGTAGTAGTTTTGCTCCAAATTCTTCCAGGTGCAAACCCAGACATAGAAGAGAAATAGCTTTACACTTGTGATTCTGGACCCGCCAGAGGAACCTTTTAAAAACACAGCAGATCCTATTGTTTGCCTGCTTAAAATCCTCTAACACCTGTGGAATAAATAAAGTTCAGACTCCTCAATATGGCCTGTACTTTCCCCCTTGCTTATGTTTCAGCTACCCTGGCCTTCTCTTTCGCTCTTTAGACTTACCAAGATGCCGTTCCAGGCCCTTTAGGCTAGCTATTTCCTCTGCGTGGAATGTTCTGGAGTGTCTTTACAGGGCCCACTCCACATCACACAAGACTCAATTTCAAATGTCCTCTACTAAGACAGATCTTCCTGGCATCCAACGTAAGTACTCTCTCCACACCGATCTTGTACATTATTTTACCTCAAGCCAGGGCACCTGCTAGCCCATGTAGGAACACTGTGCAGATTAGAAAAAGTGCCCTGACCAGTGTGGCTCAGTTGGTTGTGCATTGTCCCACAAAGCAAAGAGTCACGAGTTCAATCCCCAGTCAGAGCACAGGTATAGGTTGCAGGTCTGGCGAAAAAGAAGCAATGGATTGATGTTTCCCTCTCATATCAATGTTTCTTTCCCTCTTTTTCTCCCTCCTTTCCCCTCTTTCTAAATAATTACAATATTTAAGAAAAAGGTACCTCCAGTGAGAGGACAAATTTTTTTTTTAATTACCCACGTCAAAGTGGCCACTGTGCTCTTAGCTCTTATCATTATCTGAAAGTTTTTCTTCTTCATTTATTACTTTCCTAATTTAATTTGTCACTTTCCTCTACAATAGGATTTTTCAACCTTGGCCCTACTGACATTTTGGGCTGGATAATGCTTTGTTGTGGGGGACTATACTGTGACTTGTAGGATGTTTAGCAGCATCCCTGGCCTCTACCCACTAGATGCCAGTAGCACACATTCTCCCTCCCAGTTGTGACTACTAAAAATGTCTCCAGACATTGTTAAACGTCCCCTGGGGACAACTTGATCTTCTTAGAGAACTACTGCTCTAGAATGTAATTTACATGGAAGCAGGGACCCTTTCTGTCTAGTATACCCCTGGAAGCCAGAGCCTAGCATGGTGTACACTGTAGATGCTCAATGAATAATTGTTGAGTGATGCTACATAAGCACTTCTTTTCTCAAGACCTGAAAAGTTGTGAAGCCCTGGCTGGCATGGCTCAGGGGATTGAGTACCAGCCTGTGAACCAAAGGGTCGCTGGTTCGATTCCCAGTCAGGGCACACGCCTGGGTTGCAGGTCAGGTTCCAAGTAGGGGGCATGTAAGAGGCAACCACACATTGATGTTTCTCTCCCTCTATTTTTCCCTCTCTTCCCCTCTCTCTAAAAATAAATAAAATCTTTTTAAAAAATTGTGAGCAAATAACCCATATAATTCAGTTGCAACTTTGTTGACATGAAGAGCACAGTGACTGAGAGTTACTTTATGAAATAGTGATGCAGATAAACACATCAGAATCTTGAAGACAGTAAGTGCTGAGGGGCCCTTGTAACTCCCCTTGTGTGAGGATGATAAAGCCATGGTGAAAGGCAGGATTAATACATGAGGGGGTGCAAACTTCCAAATCAAGAGAATCTGCAGAAAAAATTAAAATTCATATCACCTACCTGTTCTATAAATATTGACAGGAATGCCGCAAAGGAGAGACTCAATTAAATAATGGCTACAGAGCAAGGGAGGATTAGCAGTGGGAAAAATACATATTATACTGGACAGCAATGGAAATATTCCAAAGTTTGTTAAGAGATCATGAGGTTTAAAAGGATTTTTACTGAGAAATTTTACTTGAGCCCTGGCTGGTGAGCGTTGGTCTGTGAATCAAAGGGTCGCTGGTTGATTCCCCAGTCAAGGCAAATGCCTGGGTTGTGGGCCAGGTCCCTAGTAGGGGGTGCGTGAGAGGCAACCACACATTGATGTTTCTCTCCCTCTCTTTTTCCCTCCCTTCCCATCTGTCTAAAAATAAAATAAATAAAATCTTTTTTAGAAAAAAGAAAAAAAAGAAATTTTACTTGATGGATGCTATTCGAGGTTAAATTAACCTATAAGCAAGTCTACTAGTGGTGCATCAGGGGTAAGAGAATCAGTATTAACTGTGGTGAGGGGGAAAAGGGTCTAGGATGAGGCAAAAAGGAGAAAGAGGAGGAAGTGCTCTCATTATGCAAAGAAGCAGGAGAAATACATGAGGAAAAGAGGAGGATTTCATCAGGGTCTTTGGGTTGCATTTCTTGCCCTACCACAAATATCTAACATTCCTCAGTTTTCTATTTTAGTTTCTTCAAAACTTCCATTACTGCATATGGAATATTACAATGTTTATTCTTTACTGAGGTGTTCTGAGATTCTCAATTTGGGATTCCAATTTAATGCACCTCACATTATAATATGCTTCCATTATCTATTAAATTAGATAATAGGCATTAGAACAGCACTTGTCACATAGGAACTGCTCAATAAATGTTAGTGGCTTTTATTATTGTTAATATCATACCATGTGACTCTACCGTTTTAATCATATGGACAAAGTAATCATGAGCCCTCCCTAAAACCCCTTACATAACTGAGGAAAGCAATGTATAATACAGCTTCAATATTGAATGGTCAAAGGCATATCTCTTAAAGCACTAATTGCTTTTTAAAAAATAACAATTTTTAATAAAAACCTTTCTGAAATGGGTTGTACCACTCTTAATTAGGACATTAAACATAATTCAACCTTTCTCAGCAACTGCGGGTTATGATAATGATCCAATTTCTTTTCTATAATTCTGTGATGTGTTTTATCTTTAGGCTAACTGAGGTATACCTGGCTGTTTATTTCTGCCCTAAATGACCCAAAGAGCAGTGCTTGAACTAGTGTTTGCTACTCATTCGTTTTCTTTGTCCTGAAAGAACTGATCTGCTGCTACTCCTCCTTTACATGCCTGCCTCCAGTGGTCCATTCTTCTCTATTGTGCTGTAGGCTTGAAATCCAAACAAAGTGGTTTACAATCACATAAAGTAAGAATGAATAGGCTGGGTGGACTCCCTAATATGTGATTTAGAGATAAATATTTTTGTCTCATCAGTAGGTTAATTAGATCCTTAAAAAATTTTTTTTGTTTGTTTCACAGCTGTGTTTTCTGAAAAAGAGGTTGTTGGGGAGCTGAGTTGTAGATAGATGAAATTTTCTTGAGTTTTTATGTTGCACGTTTCACATGTCTGTTTTACGGATCAGAGTAAACAAAAAGCATGACTTTGCTCCTCTCACAAGGAACTGTGCTGCTGCTGATCACGGCTCTTCAATATCTAGTCTCTTTGTTTGCGCTCTTTGTTTCCCTACACCAAGCTGTCTCGCCTTGCCCTTCAAAAGCTCTGCCAAAGATGGCTTCCTGCTCACGAAATCTGAGCAGAGCGCTGCAGTCTGCCCCCTCCCCCAACCACACCCCTGCTGCTGGCTTAGCCAGAGGGAATGGAAGAGAGACACTCCCAGCTCCAGCTGGGGTCTCTCCTGGAGCAGATAAAACAGGTGCTGAGCATTTTCCTCACAGCTGGAAGGATGTGGGCTGGAAGTAAGAGAAAACTGGCTACACTAGCATCTACACTGAAGGGGAATGACAAGCAGTGCTGTGGACTTCATCACTTTCAGGGGCCCTCAGCCAGGCAACAGTACTAAGTGCTGCCATCCAGAATCACTACTCTGTGTAATAAACTTAGGTAGGGAGAGAGAATTTTCATATGTGATCCACCCATATGCCTTATTCTCCCTCCTGTCTTTGTTTTCATCCCACATTTTTTTTGGTCCTTACCATATTTTAAAACCTTGCATTTTATGAACTTGTTTACACTGGGAAATGTGGTTTAGGTCCGTGCACCCCAAAATCAGTCTGAGGAACAACAGGATGCAGTGCTTTTTTTTTTTTTAATTGAAAATGCTTATCCTTGGGCCACACCTACTCAAACTACTGAGTCCATGTTGTCGGGAGTGGGCTTGAGAATCTTTTTTTTAAGCCCTCAAGTGATCTTGGTATGTCAATGGATTTAGGAACCACTAGTTTCAATTTATTTTTCTAAAGGAGCTATCATGGTGGCCCAAATGACTGTAAAATAGTGAGGTAGAGAGGGGCAAGAACAAAACAAAAAACACATGGAAGAGTTAAAGATTAAATGTGGCTTTTTTCCTTGAATTCTAACTTCAGAAATTGATCTATCAAATGCTATAGATTTATATGCGGGCACTGCCACCTCCAGTCTCCAAGGGACCAGCCCATCCCTGCTATTTAATTACGCTGTATTCCAATCTCATACTGGAGAGAAAAAGGCAGACTTGGCTCCTCTCCCTGGAGAGCATTAAATACTGGTGATCTTGATTGTTCAGCAAGGTCTTTCAAGGAAAGCTTTTGCTTTCCAAGACTGACCATAGTACAGGGTCAGGGCCCCCAGCACCCTCCAAAAACACCCTTAGATATCTTTGGCAGAATGGGGGCTCTAGTGGTGGTGAAGCAGCTATGCAGGAACCCGAATTGCCCTGTTTTAGAAATGGAAAAGGCTCCAGCTAAAGAAGGTGGTGGCATTTGGCTCTTGAAGACAAACTCCCTAGCTCTTCCTCATTTTTCCTGTTGCCTGATTTGGACCTCTTATGCACCATGGTGTGCTTACTATGTCACCTTGAATCATTCTTTACCCTTTCAAAGTGTAATAAGCTTTCTCTCCTCAAATAGGCTGTCAGCTCTCTGGGGCAGGGAAAACGTGACTTTAATGGAGTCTTCCTCTGCCTCTTGGAGTGTGGCAAGCTTACAAAGGAAAATGGGCCTACTGCTAATCACTGAAGCAGAAGAGAACAGCCTCCTATTACTGCAGTGAAAGGGGAGGGGGAAGGGGTGAGAGGGCAAGAAAACAATGGCTGAATCTCATTGTGGAGAAGGAAGCTTTTCATCTTCATCAGCACTGCTGATATTGTTAAAACAGCCAGAGGACACCCTTGTGGCTTCAGGCCTTCAGGATCTGCAGGTAAGGATGCGAGCCCCTCCTCAGTCTTAGGTCCCAGGAGGGGGATATAGCTGTCATCTGATCCCTTCCACTCCATCTTCAGGTCCACTGAGGCACTGAAAGCTAAAGCTGATGGGGGCAGCACTGCAGGGCTGTAGGCGTGCCGCAGTTTCTGTTGTTTTTCTTTTTTGTCCTGTGGACTATGTCCACACGACCCTACTGTTGTCTAACACTGAAAGCCTTTTAACGCAAACGAAACAAGGCAGACAATATTGTCACTACCTCGTGGAATGAAGAGGCTATAACAAGCAAACGGAGGACATGGCAAAGCCCAACTCAGATGGCAGTTGTGGGTAAGTTATCCTTTTTGTAGAAATATTGGACAAGTCCTTCGGAAGATCACCTAGCTCATCCTTTGAGACTTCTAGAAGAAAATATGAAGCTTCAGTTAACTACATGTGATTAACACAGACATTTCGGGGGCTGAGCCACATAGTGAAAAGTTATAGATCATGAAGCAGAATAGAAGTCTTTATCTGAATAGTGCTGTAATGGCTAACTAAACAAAATAAATGATCCAAGCAGGCTTTCTTCCTTTATCAAAGGAAGTTATTTATAATGAACAACAAATAACTGCACACTGATAATTATTCTTTATCTCCGGACTAAAATCATACTTTTAAGGTTTCATTTCTTTCTTGTATTTTATTAATGTTCCCCAAACTCTATTAATTTAATCAAATATAAACTTTTATCTTGGTTAGAATGAATTATTACAAGTTTCTGAATTATTAGTGTCTACCCAAAGGAGCTTTCACTGTACCTTTAATCTGAACTGCACTATTTAGATTATTTTCTACACTTTTATCATGCCTCTGTACCTTTGTAGTCATAAGCCCAGAACATTTGATATAGCAAAAATGAAGATGTAGTGGCCTTTGTTTGAAGAGATAAAGAAAAGCCAATCAAAGGAACTT
Source organism: Mormoops blainvillei (assembly GCA_004026545.1). Lineage (NCBI taxonomy): Eukaryota > Metazoa > Chordata > Mammalia > Chiroptera > Mormoopidae > Mormoops > Mormoops blainvillei. The sequence continues at coordinate 179,230 of PVJD01002926.1, forward strand.
ACAGAATAGGCAAAGATTAAAAATAAGTGGTTTATAGCAAAGATAGAATCCATCTTTTTGATTTACCGCATGCATTTAGATTGGAAAAATGTTAAGACAATGGGTATTTTCAAGTGAGACCTCACTGCTGCCAAGCAGATTAAGTGGTTTTTGTTAAGTGCTAAGCCATCCATGAAAGTGAAAATTGATGCTGTCCATGAGGTGACCTTTGATTTCAGGTAGCTAAGACTGATGTGTTGGTGTTGCAGGGAAAAAATCAAAGCAGTTAATTGCCTAGAGAGTCATAACTGGGACATGCGACAGGAGACATATTTCTGAGATGTGAGAAACTCTGGATCAGCACCGAGGACAGCGCCCGACCATTCTCGTTTGCTAACCGCTGAAACCTTTCCTTCAGGAAGAAATGTCACCAATCGGTTGACCGACTTGGGAACCGTGGGGGGGGGGGCGGGGGGCCTAGCAAGAGCCTGGCAGTTACATTAGCCCAGCCCTTCATCTCGTTGTTTCCCAACCTCTACCCCTTTGAGGATAAAAGTCAAGAAAATGGGGTAGAATCCTTCCCAGTTCAGCTCAGCATTCTTCCCACAACACCAGGGGAGACCGTACTCTATAAATATGTATCCAAGGGCGTACAGAAAGCCTTTCAAAGTCAACAAAAGAAGTCAGAGAGCCGAGACAGCACTGCCAACCCCGGAGAGCATGTAACCCACCCCCATTGGGCTCACTTCTACTTTGGGTGGGAAACTGTTCTTCAGGTCTTAAGTGTGTTTATTCCCACTTGCTGACATGTAGGCATGAGTTAGCTTTTCGGGCTCTGAAGAAGAGAAGCAAAGGACTTCTTTGTTAAAAGGGCTCTGGAAAGGGATGTAAGTGACGGGCAGGAAAAGGGTGTTCACGCCCCTAAAATTATCAGTGGAGAGTCCAGAGCTTTTTGTTTGCCAAAGCCTCTAGTCGAGACTTTTTTGCTCCCCTTCTTTCCCCTCCCCTCAGTTCCTTGGGCCACAATCGTGGGGGAAAGCGCGGGTATGCGTGGGAGGGGACAGTGTGCCACTCCCTATACAGCGCTCCTTACCTGGTAGCTAGCCACTTCAGCACTGTGTCGCTCCTCCAGCTCCAGTATCTGCCTCTCCAAGGACTCATTGGCTCCACGCAGGCCCTCAATCTCGATCGTGCGTGCCTGTAGCTGGCGCCGGTACTCGTGAATCTCTTCGCGGCTGGCCCGGATGGCCTCGGTGCTGCGCGCTGCCTGCTCGTTCAGGTTGGCAAACTTGGACTTGTACCACTCCTCGGCTGACTGGAGATTCTTGGCGGCCAGAGACTCATACTGGGCGCGGATCTCCCTCAGTGCAGAACTCAGGTCTGGTTTAGCCACAGCCACGTCCACCTCGGCCGCGGCCTGCGACGACGCCTGCAGTGTGGCCAGCAGCTCCGCCACCTCCTCGTCGTGCACCTGGCGCACAAAGGCCAGCTCATCCAGAAGCGACTCCACCTTCTTCTCCAGGTCCAGGCGGGCTAGCGTGGCGCCGTCCACGTCGCGCTGCTGCGCCTTCAGAGCGCGCTCGGCGCCTTCGCGCCCCCGGCTCTCCTCCTCGCAGCGCGCCCGCAGGCGCTGCACCTCCTCCGCCAGCCCGTCGCGCTCCAGCAGGGCCTGTGCGCGAGCCGAGCTGGCCTCCTCCAGCTGCGCGCGCAGGTCCCGCAGCTCGCGCTGGAAGAGCTCGCCAACGCGCGACGGCTCAGCGTGGCGCTGCCGCAGCGCGGCCAGCTCCGCCTCGAGCGCGCGATTCTGCGTCTCCAGCTGATGCACCTTCTCGATGAACACAGCGAAGCGGTCGTTCAGGCCCTGCAGCTGCTCCTTCTCGTTGGTGCGGATGATCTTGTACTCGTTGGTGCGCGCTGCCGCCTGGCTCAGGTCCAGCCCGTCGGACGCCGGAGGCCGGCGGTAGGCCAGACCCAGGCCAAGCGAAGAGACCGAGGAGCAGGCAGCCGAGGAAGCCACATTGCAGCGGGACAACGACTGAGAGCGGTAGCTGCCCGCGCCGCCAGCGCCAGAAAGGCGCGAAGACAGACGAGAGCTGTCTCCGAACACCTTGCGGTAGGAGGAGGGGCCGCACA